>OY720441.1:369190722-369284053 GCA_963082915.1 Dolichopus griseipennis
CTCTAAATCTTAATTCCTTCATTTTATTCCATATATATATATATATATATATATATATATATATATATATATATATATTAAATATAATAAACTTCTCAAATGACTGATAGTTTTAAAATTTAAAATAAGTATATCACAAATAAAACTTTATAACATATGTTTTATCTAGTCCTGAAACAAATATTACTTTTCATTTACAAACTGCTCCCAGTTACTCTTTTTGAAGAGCAGATCTTCTTGTACCTATAGGTAAAAGGAAAAATTACTAGGAATAAAGTTTTTTTTTTGTTCTACTTTTTATTCTAAAAGTCCGGTTCTTCTTTTGAATCACATCAGTTTTGAAATTTGTTAAACTTGGTAAATAAGGATTTTTAAATGGCTGGAATCGCACTCGCACTTCCTCAGTAAATAAACTATATACTCAAATATTTTACCACAAAATTATTCTTCTAAATATTATAAATATTTTTTTTTATTTATTTATGAACAGTCTTTTGTCTCATACAAATACAATGTGATAAGGTAAGGAATTGAAACAGGCCTTTTCTTTTCAGGCTTGGCATATTATACTATATATTATCTTTGTTAGTAATATTATTTACTTTGTTTATATCATATATTTTATATTTTCACTATATAATTTTGGTTACCATGGGGATTTGCAAAGAAAAAATTTTTTTTAATTATATATAGTATGACGTCAGCGGGAATCGAGCCCGAACCAAATCGGTTAATAAACCAAATGCTTACCTACTACATCATCGAGGCCTAAACCGAGATTTCTGAATATAATTCTTCTAAATGAACTTTATACACAAACAATTCGGTGTTGTATAAATTTGTTTTGACTTTCCCAGAAATCGTATAAAAATATGTATAATTGTGTATGTGTCTTTCCAGTTGCTTGAATAAAATTAAGATTATAGTTCAAGTTCACTAGCACCGACTAAACACTGATGTGATATAATTTTTGTAGATTTTTATGAACAAAATGTTTCTCTTAAACTGTCATGTTTTCACCATAATAGGGGAAACACAATTTTTTAAAAAAAATTGTACTAAAATATATAATTTTGTTTTACAATTTCTAATGGGTTGAGAGTTGTACAACAATTACAGTTAGTTTTATATATAAAAGGAATGCTTATATATAGTTAACCGTGTCAGCAGCCAGGGAACATGCAATATTAAAGTTTTGTTTTGTTTTAATATTTCTCTGGGTACCATTGAAACAATTTCTCAATTATGAAATTGTGGTCGAAATGTTCTTCATCTTGGTGAGATTTTTAATTGCCAGGAATGGAAAATTAAATTTATTATTGTTTTTTATAAATTTTCTTTTCATGTCCTTATGTTTTTGTTTTTTTTTGTTTTTTTTTAGTAAAATAATCTTTTTTTTGTGTACTTTTACACAATACCAAACAGCTGTAATGGAGCTTAGCTCTAAAACCACTATCATCACCGTATATTTAAACAAAAACATAATAAAAGAATCTTGTTAAAAAATAATAAAGAAATATGAAATTTTTATTAATTTTCAACTTTATTATATAATCCAAGTTAGTAGTAACCCTTTTTTTTATCCTTGAATATCCTTTTTTACAGTTATAAATAGAACATCGTCTGTATTTTCTTATTATTTCAATGGAGGCTGAACATGAACAAGTAGCAATGATTATAATTGTATGTTTGTATATATTTTCTTAACGGTAATTTTTTTTAATTATGGCCATTTAAGTTAAAATAAAAGATGATCTCGTGTAAGAAAACAGAGAATTTTTGAAATGAAAGAGACGGAAAATAAATACAAAAATATTTGGAAATTGAAATTAAAAAAACTGAATGAGAATTTTTAAATAATGAAAATGCTTTTAATTGTTATAAAAAAAATTTTGCCTCCTAAATTTATATACACACACATATATATATACATATTTATATATTTTGTATATATACAGTATCCCCATAATTGTTTTAATTATGAATAAAAGGAAAAAAGAAAGTTTTCAATAAGAAATTAAAACCAATGATAATGATTATCATGATATTATATTGTATATGATGATTATTATCATCAGTACTCAGTATTTCCTTATATTTTCTTTCATTCATTCTGTCATCTTCTATATTTTTTCAATTGTTCATCTTAAATTTAAGGTTCTGTTTTCTTTTTCTGGTAATTTTGTGGTGTAATAAAGCGTAGAATCGCAAACAATTAGGATAAGGAAACCTCGCCTTAATTACTGCTAATAATTGATCCCTGGTTGACCTTTTTTTCTATGTTTTGATTTTGGTTTCCTACCACGGATGGAAAAATTGTATAGGTATATAATTTTCAAATAAAAAATGTAAAAGATTACCGTTAAGTTGATCAAATTGAATTCTTTAAGAATTCACTACAAAGTAATATAAGAACATTTTAAATACAAATATCAAATAACAAGTTCAATAATAAAGGCAAATCTTCATGTAATCTAGAATTATCTCCCATCATTATAGAACTGGTCATTATTAGAAGTGCTTGTCCTCTTTACAGTGTCACATTATTTTAATTTTATTTTTCGTGTTTTGTATTAAAATATTCAGACATTGTAATTTGGTGGGTTTTTTTTTTTGGGATTCTACAAGAATTACAAGTATAATAGTTCCATTAACAAAAAAATCGTGGGGAGTTTATCAGGTGATATGTTGGTTGGATTAAAATTAACAAAAAGAAAAAAGGACCAAATTATTTAGAAACAGGCTGTTAAACCTGTAATGATAGAAATGATTGTTTAGAAGGTGGGGGTTAGTGGGCTGGTTGGTGTAAATTGCAATTTAATTTTATTGAAAGGTGATATTATCATATAAAAGAAACCCAAAATATTTTTAATTGTTCTTTTGGAAGATGAAAATGATTGACTTTTGTAAACGTTCACACAGTTGGGTGGCTATTTTATATTTGGGCGCTCTAAGAGTTTTCGTTGTTAAATAATTGATTGTGAGGAAAAATTAAAGTGAATATAAATGAAAAGTTTTTATTTTGGTTTATGGTTTTATATTTAAATTATTTGGTTTGATATCTTAGCTTTTGAATGAGCAATAGAAGTGATTGAAAAGTTAATTTGACTTTGCGCCAGTTAATTCGAAGTTTGATAAGTTCTTTTTTTATCAACTACACTTTGTTAAGAAATGGAAATTAAACTTTTGAAGACCCACTATTTTATTAGTAAAATATTATTTAAATAAATTCCATACTAACTTTAGTTTAATGTTTGTTCAGACTAATATGGAACTAATTTAACGAATGTATTATATTTCAAGTTAAATTCCTATCCTCCATATAATCTCCATACAATCTCTACCCTTTTCCATCTATAACTTCCTTTTTTGCAAAATCAAGAGACTATAAAAATTTGATATAGATAATTATTTATATGCGACCAGCAAAAAAATCATTTTTAGGAAAAAACTGATTTAAAATATACGAGTATATGTATATATATATAATTTTATCTTTATATTGTAAATACTTTTTTTCCGAAGGTTTTCATCAAAATTATCCTGGCTTTATCCTGGCAAAAAAGGACAAATAATAATTCTATTGTTTTTTTTTTATCAGAAAAAGAACAAAACAAAATAAATTGTGAAAAAATTAACAATAACAGTAATTTAATAACATCCTATTTAATTATATGAAAGTGGATAACCATAACAATCTGTTGTTGTCGACGACCCTTATTCAAAACCTGAAGCATTTTTAATTGAAATGTTTCTATATTTTTTTTATGTTGTTGTTATTTTGTTTTGATTTTTTTTCTTTTTATATGAAAATGATACCAAAATAAATTAAAAAAAAACAACAAATGGTATAGCCGCATATTATTACAGTTAGAAATTGCAGTTCTCTCCTCTACACCACTCTTCAAAATAAAAATATAACAAAATAAGCACCCTAGGCAAAATAAACCTATAAAATTCCATCCTACAAAAAAAACCACCTCAAAAATAAACAAAATAAAAATATACAAAACTCATTTTTGTCCTTAATTATTATTGTATATCCTGAATTCCATGAACTGTAATGATTTTTCGAATAACTGTAAAAAAATAATACAAGAAAAAATTAAAAACAATACCAAGGTTTCGAATTCTAATTTAATTTGTTAGTGTGCCCGCTTAGTTACGATTCCGACTGACATTATTAATTTAAATATTTTATAATTTTAAAAAGTCTTCTGTAGTTTAGTTTATTTATAATCAAATACCTTTTTGCATTGAAGTTGAGTTTTTGGTTTGATTTGAGGAAATAATTGTATTCGACATTGAGCCCATATTGATAATTAGAAAGATTGGGGGTGAAAATAAAGTACCAGCAAATGGAAACACATATTTAATAAAAATCTTTTAAATTTGGAGTGAAAAAATTCTATTGAGTTTTTGGTAATTTTGATAGGTTCAACTTTTCCTGTAGTTTGTAAATTGTTTTAAATTAAAGGTATTGAACTAACCGGCTTTATTTTACCTTTACAGAATCAATCTACTGCACAAATCTTAACGACAACTCTATTTTCAATATAAATGATTATTATTTAAATTATGCTTGTACATACGAGTATATATATATTTAAGTATATTTATCAAAATGTTAATATGGAGAAATTTTTTTCAATGTTTTATTTTATGTGTGGGTTTCTACTTATACATTTGTACAATATAAGAACAATATTGATATGTAAATACAAATAAAACTTTAACTGGTCTAGAAAATATAAATGACACAAAATGAAAAAAAAGGATTAAAATCAATTCTGTTGTTCAGGAAGTACCGTTATTATTATACTTTTATTATTATTTAATGGCATTTGGCATAATAATATATTCATTTTTCCTGATTTTTACAGTGATTTTTTCATTTTTTAATTTATTTATTAATTCATATTGTTGCTTCTGACATTCTTTGCTTTATTTGCTGCTGCTGTTGTTGGTGTTTCCGTTTTAGATTCCGTTTTTTTTTGTTCAAATTATCGATGGTTGAAATATTTTTTGGTTTTGTTTTAATTTAATTAGAACGGTCTAAATTATAAATTTAAAACTACAGGGTACAGTTAAAGGTTTTATAAAAGTATTCAATTTATAAAAAATTGTTAAACGACATTGGTTCATATCAGTTTTATTTTTATGATTTGCTATTTATACAGCCTTAATTGTCGTACATTACCATATTTATTGGTATTGTGAATGGTCGATGTAGAAACCCACACGTTATGGTGATTTAAATTTAAATATTCATATTTTAACATGTTTAATGGTATTTCAGTTTAATTCCGTTTGAATGAAATAAAATTAAATTAAATTTTTAGTCTGTTAACTCAGAGTTTGAGGGAAATCATTAAATATTTAAAAAATAACATTAAAATAAAAAATTTCCTTGTAATTTGCGACCCAAACTTATTATTCCTCTATTCAGTCTATAGGTTCTAGACTCTTCAGGAAATTAATAAATTATAGAATTAGATTGTTGGACCTTGGATGTTAAAGAAGTTTTATTATCAATTTTTAAATTGTTCATTATAAACGTGATTTTATGTTATAAAGTGCTTTCAAATAAAAATCACTACAAAAAAACATTGAAAAGAAGGAAAAGAAAAATTTTATATAGCTGTATCATCGGTACGATGTGACGATGTGCCAAAAGTCCCGTACTCAAAAGTGCTCTGGTGATTTATGACTAAAAAAAATAAAACAAAAACCCCCGGGAAATTATAACTCTAATGAGTTAGTTAAATGTTCCCTATGAAATGAGAAAATTCTCCATTATATATTCAAACATGTGATTAAGTTTTGAACTGCAATTTTTAAAGAAGTACAGTCGAAATTGAAAAGCAAACCAATTTGAAATTTGTTTGGTTCCACAATGGAAGTTGTTCTTTTTCTGAATTATTTTAGAATTGCGCGATTTTGAATTGAAATCTATTTCTAATTAGAGCATCGTTGGTTTTAAAATTTGAGTTTTGGAACAAGGGGAAATTTCCAATTTTCAATATTAACATTATTAAAAATTCATATTTTTTTTGTCAATTATTATATTTTTATAAAGTCTGAAAATACTTAATTGTTTTGATACAGAATCTTAAATATTTATGTGGTTCACTCGTTCAAGGAGTTTTATAATATCGCCTTATAATATATAATTTAGAAAATTTTATTTAAATGAATAAATAACATTTTATGAATTTTATTATTTTAAAAATTTATGAATTTTATTATTAGAAATGTTAATAAATTAAACTAATTCTGGTTTTTCTCCTAAAAAATAATGGTAAATTTTTTGGTGAGCCCTAATTATCTTTTTCATTTGATAGTTTTGTTTTTATTTTATAAAATAAACCCAATTCAACTATTTTTTCAACTATTAATGACACGGAATGTTCCATTGTATGTATGTACTTATAAAAACCAATATTCCATCAAATTTAGTTATTTAAAGGAATAGTTCAACCATTTGTCATTAGTGGTCAAGATTAAAAGAGTCATGCTTGTTATTGTGATTTATTGGTTAAAATTTCACTAACTTAATATTTTAGAGACTGCATACTGTTTAATTTGTATACATATAAAATTTTAAATCCGATTCATAAGAATTACCTAATAGGTTCTTCGAAGCATAAATGAATTTATTTTACAAAATTAAAATTGCATACTATTTTTTTGTATTTTCGAATAAAATGAGATTTTTTATAATGAGTTTTTAAATTTTATGTGAAATAAAATTATTTTGAGAAAATTTATATAGAAGGATTAATATGCATAAAAATAAATTTGTTAAAGAACTTATAAATAATTCTTAAATATTTTGTTCGTAATAAAAGCTGACTAAGGAATTAACGGAATTACTTGAAGTATAGCAACTGCGTATTGCAGAACTTCGAAAATAATACGTAAAAAACTTCAAATTGTCGTTGTCAACATATTTAAGAAATAGGGCCTAGGCTAATGGTGATTCATCTAAATTATTAATATCACAACGATCCGCTAACTTTGCGTTCGATTTTATAAAAAAAAATGAAGGAACAAGAAGTATTAAAAATCAATTATTACAATTAAGGAATGCCCCTTAGGAAATCACTTTCGTTTTATATTTATTTTTGAGAATAAATACACCTGATCTGAAGAAACACCAGTAGTACACCTTCTTATTTTGGATATTATGTTGTAAAATTTACAAAACATGAGAAACCAATTTAAATTTAAAATAGTTAAAGGTTAAGAAGACATTGATTTTTATCTAAATTTTCAATATAAATGTGAAAAATATTTTAAATTTATTAATGGACAAGGCATTTAGAGAAAAAATAAAAGAAAAAATTAAAATTTTCATTATTTATTTTATAAAATTAAATTTTATCTATACATTTCTATATTGTATTCTTCTATATTATTGTACAAAAATAATTTTTCAATTTGAAATATTTACATAATGAAATGAAAGAAGTTTTGCTGTATTTTAAACTGATATTAATGAACATTTTTAAGTAATTATAAAAATTTGTATAAATATGCAGAAGATAATTATTTTGTTAATCAATTAATTAAAAATTTAAGTAGCTACTTTTCTTGTTCAAATTAAATTTAATAAATTAGGCGTATTTTTGAATATTTTGAAACTTTAAATTTAAAATTTTTTTTACTAAACTTAAATTTAAACCGTAACTTGACTACTTAATTAACTTTAAGATTCACGTCATTCATAAAAAAATTTTTTTCTGTAAAAATGGGAAAATTTTAACTTTTAAGAATAAAATTTTTTTTGTACCCGTACGACTGTAGGTCAAAAGGGTATACTAAATTTGCCATTATGTTTGTGACGCTGAGAAGGAGGGGGAGTAGATATAAATGTATGGATTCGATCAGAATCGAAAATTAAATCGATATGATATGATAATCGATATAGCTATGTATGACCGTCCGTCAGTATGTCCGTCCGTCCTCACGATAACTCTAAAATTAATTCCTTTGAAAATGAGGTGAGATTTTAAAATTTTCACAAATTCATTTTTACGCAAAAGCCGTCATAGCTATTTAAATCCAGCCAGTTTGCTCCACGGGTTCGGCACCTACCACACAGCTTCTTCTTTTATATGAGCATTACTCAACACCTAATGAAGTTGGGTATTTGAAATTTTGTCAAAAATAATTTAGATTTATGTCCAAAGTTTGTGCAAAATTTAGTTGAGTTAGTGCAGTTGATTTGATTGGTTGCCATGCAATTTCAACTTTTATATGAGCATTACTCTATATCTAATAAAGGTGGATGTCTTTAGTTTTGTCATTAGTAGTTTACTTTAATGGCCAATAGTCAAAACTGTCAACTTATATTTACTTTTGAATAATATATGAATTTCCAACCGGATGATATAATGTCCATATTACGGTCATACGGATATCCCAGATTTGCCACAGTCTACTCTACCACACTCTTCTTCGTTTTTAATAATATTAAAAGTTTTTTTAAAATAATTTTAAAAATAGTTAATTTTGGAAGTCAATGTGTTGTATTTAGTTAATTTTGGAAGACAATGTGTTGAAGATCTTATTTTAGAGAACCCATCGTGTTAACACCATTTTTAGAGTGAAGGTAAATCATGCAGCAATATTTTATATGCTATATTTAATAATATTTTAAATTATTTTACAGTATTGGTGCCTTGGTAACGATCGAGTTTGTCAAAAAACCGTTATAAATATAAAACTAATTTCCTAATGAGATTTTTTCATCTCAAAGTCTGAAAGTTGGCTTTCGTATCAAGATTGGAAAACTCACATTTAATTGTGAAAACTGACGAGCATAACAGTAAATTAAAAGTATTTTAAAAATGTTTTTGAAATTTACTTAAAAGTAAAGAAAATAAAAGAAGTTAAACAATGTTTCAATTTCCCATTAGTCGAACAATTTATTTGTTTTTCTATGCTTATTTTTTTTTTCAATGAAATGGTTTTATCATGTACTTGTCATCACTAAAACTGCTACACAATCACCATAATGATATAAACTAAATTGATACTATAGTATCAGTAACATCACCATCACTATCATCATGATCATCAACATCATAATCATCATCTATATCATTCTAATTTTAGAAAAACATGCTTGACTAGTCATTCACTATTTAATGATATGTCAAAATGAATTTAAAAAAAAAAAAAAACACAAAATAAAAATAAGAACAGTTTTATAACTGTAAAGTAGAGTAACAATAAAAACAACAACAACAATATAATCACAATGTGAATCGAATGTCTGTGTCAATGTATTACATGCTTTATATACTAGATATTATATAATTTTTATATTTGAATGTATAATATGACGTTGATGTTAAGTTGTCATCCTGCATAATGTAAATTTCTAATTTTCCATCAGAAAAAATTAAAAGTAAAATTTTGTTATGTGAAATTTTTCTCTTCAATTTTGAACTTTAATGCACATGAACACTCCTGATGCTTTTTTTCGCACTTTTATATGATGATATCGAATCCTTGGCAGCTGTAAGTAAAAAAGATTATAAAAGTACTGAAAGAGAGAGAGAGAGAGAAAGAGAGATTGCAAAGGGTACAAACAGATGCTGATAAATTTGTATATAAAATGAAATTTAAATTTGGTTAAATGGAAAATTATGGTTCAATAATTTTCGAAACTGATAAATTGATGTGAAAATTCAATGAAAGGACATTATAGAAACTATTTTTTTTTATTTGTTTGACTTTTTCTATTACACTGAATTTTGGAAAATTTGGAAAACTTTATTTAAGTTAAACTTATTTTAACAATTATTTTTGTACATTATTTACGGTTCAAAAGGTGAAAATTTTAAATTATGTAATTACCTTTATTTGATTTTAAAAGTGTTATTTCTAGCCATTTTTTTACTTGAACAATGAAATAAATTTTAATATTAGTTTTGAAATAATATTAGTGACGATATTCAAAATCGTAAAGTAAAATCCTAATTAAAATTGAAAATTTATTTTGGTATCATAAAATTGCATTGAATTTAATAAATTTTTATGAAATAACTATCTATAGATATCCACTTTAGTTGATGTTTGACTAATACACCAAACCCAGATCTCACTGATAATCTTAATACTGGATAACGTATTTTATATAGTTTCTTATTTCTTATTTAAATCCCTAAAGAACTTATTCAAATGCATATTATTCACACAATAAAAAAAAGAAGAGAAAAAAAGAGATAGAAAATAAAAATGAGAAAAAAAAAACAAAATGGTAGTGAATGCAAGAATATTATTATAATAAAAGATTTAAATGACATTTAAAGTAGATGTAAAGAAAAAGATAAAAATAAAAATTGAAAAAAAAAATCATAATAATAAAAAACACAATAAAAACCATACAATAGTATCTTTTGAATCTTTAGATACTTTATTCTATCTTAAAAAAGATATAGATAGTACTTCTTGATGAGTTTTTAGAATCATCAGCAATAAGGAAGAATTTATTATACTAACTGTATTAAATTGGTTTGGATCTACTTAGGGGACATCTATCCATTTTAATATTGTGCCAACAATGAACCATTGAAGCAATTCAAGTAATTTTCAACAAAGAAAGTTTTTGCAGTCGCAATTTTTCTACATTTAACTGTTCTTCTTATTTTTGTCTGCTATTCTGTATTCGGATGCAAATAGAGAGCGTAGAACAGTTAGAGTGAGAGGGTTTATAATAACGAAGAAGCTTTAAATTTTTTGGTATTAAAAATGATTTTTATAAAGTTGCTATCAATTCAATTGATAATAAAAAATAGTTAATAATATAATTTTTGCAAATTATGAGAAAACTTTTTTTTATCTTTAATTTTCTAGTGATTTTATAATTTTTATTATTCTTTTAAAAGTGATTGTTGTTTTTGCTTTTAAAGCGGAAATCATTGGGTTAAGCATTATTCATTATTCTCATGAATATTATTAAATAATGTCTTTTTTTTGTGAGAAAAGGGAAATTAATTATTCATTTAAAGATGAATCCAAAAATAAATTGAAATAAAATTTGATTTTTAAATTTTAATGGAAAACTTATTAGATTATTTGAAAAATTAATGAATATCATAATATTAAAAGTGAAGGGTATTTAAAAACAAATAAATTCAATTAATAATAGTTGTACTTAAGTGAGAGTTTTTTCGTAATAGCCAAAGTGGAACCTTTAAAAGTGGCAACTGTACCTTCATTTCTGTTTCAATTTGTACCTGCGTTTACTAGCCTAAAGGTTAGCACTTAAAAATTTTTTACATGGGGTTGTATATGCTAACATAATATGTAATACAGTTTGTAAATTTCAGGAGGTTTGTGGTTTTAGTTTATGTAAAAATTTCAAACTTCGAGTCCTAGCGGGTCTCGTTTCACATTTAACAACTGTTTGTTGTGTGGTTTTAAGTTGTCTATTTAACACCTGTTTGTCGTGTTTTTCTAAGTTGTCTTATTAATTACCTTTTCTTATCAAAAACAGAACTGACGTGCAATTAACGTTTTCAAGAACATTTTATAAATCTATTCCAAATTTTCGAAGTTCGGTTTGACCGCTCCAACTACACTTCAATATCTTCAGAGTAGGAACTATACGGGAATTTAAATTTTCAACCTTTTTTTAATCACATGAATTTAATTTAATTTTCAAAAATTGGACTTATTATAATAAATATTTCTCTTTTAACTTGAGATAATTCTTTACAAACACAGTTCCAACTTCTTCTGTTTCCGATTTTACTAAATTAAGTAATTCAGGTCCTATTTAAATCAAAAGTTTTCGAATAAGAAAGTAAGATATTGATTTGAAAAAAAAAAAATGTTTTAATTGAAAATTATTTAAAATTAGTCTTTAAACTTTAATTCAATACAATAGTCATATATATTATTATTTAATCGATCTTTTGTTGTTGTTGTTTTTTCAAAGCTTCACAAAAAGGTAAAATCAAATTATCAAGCAATTAAAGATTTCATGTCCTTACTCATCCTTCATATATCAAAAAAAAAAAAAATGAATAAATATATGTTAATATTAATTAAACCATACATACATATAACATATTATTATATGTATGTATATATGAAGGTGTTTAATAAAATCCTTAAAAAGGAAACACATTTTTAAATAATAATTACGGAAGTAAATAATAATAACAAAGAAAAATAAATGTTAAATTTCCAAATGCATAAGATAAAAAATATTAATACATTTATGTGTCAGAATACATATATATATATATATGTAAATACATATAAAATAATTGTACATTACATTTATTCAGAATATTAATATATATTTTGAACATTATTACATATATTTATATTATTATAAATATAATACATAAACCTTTACACAACCTTACGTGTTTCTATATATATATATATATATAAAGGAAATGTTGATTTTATATATAAATATATGTGAATGGATGTATATAATCTTACATATAGGATATGTGAATTTCATTTATAATAAGTTTACTAAAGTAATTAAATTACAAAATGAAATCAAAAGGAGTTGTTGAGGAATTATTGAAAGGCGGAACGGGATTGCTTATATTTTAAGAAAAGATTATCCTCTATTTACATTTTGTATATTATATACATATGTACACATCTATACATTTATAAATGCTTTAGTTATCTTTTTAATTACTTCTTAAGGGTAAATATTTAATAATAACTTTAGCGTGAGAGATACAGGGTGCTGTTTCTTTAAATATATTAGATCACTTTGACCAAAACTGATCAAAATTAAAACTTAATTAAACAAAAAATTTATTTAAAATAATTTGTTTTTTAAGAATTTTTTATTTAGTTCAGCTTAATGAGTTAAGTTAAACTAGATAGTTAATGAAACATATTAATTTCAGCAAGCTAAAAATGGTAAGGAAAACATTTTTCTTCTTCTATATATATAAAAGCGAATGTTTGTTTGTTTGTTTGTTTACATATAGCTTCTAGACTTTAAAATGCACAGCCGATTATCAAAAAAATTTCTGTATGTGTGTTTTTTGATTTACGGAGTATTTCTGGGCTAAATATTTTGGTCTAGCGAAAAGCCAAGTTGGGACTGTGTGGAAGTATTTAAACTATATTACAAATATTGAAAAGTCGGCCCAAAAGAAAAAATTAAAAAAATGTTCGAGCTGTGCTAACTTATTGCTGCAGAATGTACCATGTGTAAGTGACATATACACTATGTATAATTTTTTTTTAGGCGAATGTAAAAAATTCCATGGACAGATAAAATATCAAATTCCGAAATTTTTTTTAGACTAAGAAAGCATAGATAACTACTTTTATCTGTCAAAAAAAGAAAAATAGCGTATTTTGGGCCAAAAATACGAACTTCTGCAATTAATCAACAAGGGAGAATCGAAGGTAAACGAGGCTGAGGAAGAAAACAGATTCTTGGTTAAAAAACATAAGAAATTGGACAAAAATAAGAACAATTGGAAATTTATTACACATCGTATCAAATGGGGGGAGTATAATAACATCATTGCCAACATTCGTTAAAAAAGAAGGAAAAAAAATTAAAAAAAAAAATTAGAAGAAAAATAATTTTCTATAATAATGAAAAAGAAGAAAATTTTTTTCAAAAACATCAACTTCAATTAAAATCCATTGAGAGGCGCAGCAACTTTTAATCTTAGATATGTAAAACTTTCAATGATCTTACTTTGTTTGGTAAGGTTTCAAAAGTTAATTAGGACCCTAAGCAATCAAAGTCTTAAACTTAAAAATCTTTTTACGAAAAAAATAAACAAATACAGTAAATATATGTAATTCAGATAATTTTTGAACCACCCTGTTTACAAAAGTAAATATTCATACATTAATTAACTACTCATCGCGGCTTGTATTTACAATTATTTTAGTAGACACATACTCTATACAAATATTGACTTAATTCTTTCCTTTTTAATTATACCAGTATAAAATTATATATATATATATATATATAATATATTAAATAATATACATATGTTATAGCATCATAAACATATTTATATATATACCAATAAATCTACAGATTTACATATCTAAAGTAATTTAAAGGAATTGTTTCTTTTTTTTTAATTTGTATTCATTTTATATCTTTATAAACATTCAGTTTTAATAAACATAATAATATAATAATAATAGTAAAGGAATTAACAAAAGAAAGGGAATTGTCAAAGGAATTCCGAACTACAGAATAATAAAATATGGAGTCACCATTTTCTTTAAGTTATTTGTTCAAAAAAACATATTTAATTAGAAGAGATATTAAGGCTTAATGTAAAATCTGATACATGTAATATTATATTGTATAATCGTGTTTCTATTTTTATTTCAATAAATATCTTTTACATCTTTTACATTTACTTTCAGTTTGAATGTAGATTGTATAGGATGTTAAAAATTTCCCATATTACAGTTTAGTACTGAATATCTTTAAGATATTATAAAAAATTGTTTTTTGTTATTCTTATAAATATTCCTTTGGCAAAATTTAATGAAAATATAAAAACATGAGTTTAATAACATCCAATTATCATTTTATTACCATTTTTTTTACCGGGATTAAAACTAAAAACTATTTTATTTAATAAAAATTTAATGATATTATTTCTTATATAATTTCTTTTGCTTTAAATTTAATTGATCTCTTCTTTACAACTGGAATTTCCATTTTCATAAAAGGAAAATTCCTACGGAAACTTGAAAAACAAATTTAAACGAAATAATGAAAAAAAAGGATAAATGCTTCTAGGTATATATTTAAATTTTTAAATACATTTACGTTAATACATACTTTTTATATTTATGTATTGTATGTATATAGTAATATAATATGCAAAGAAGAAAAACATGAGTGATGAAAAAAAAACAAGGGTTTTAAAAAAGGACATTTCCAAAACTACACAATGTTTCATATTGAGTTTTGGGTAAAAATATAGATAAAAATTAATTGATAATATTATAATTTATCTATTATATCAGTTCATTATACAACACATAATTAGAATATAAGTCCAAATTAATGAAAAAAGCCTGTTAACATGTGTTGAAATACAATGTTGGAGCTTCAATTGGAAATACAAACTGATAATTTAGTTACTGAATATTAAAATAATTAAATTTTTACTTTTTAAATCCCAATAGCCCTTGAATAGAAAAGAATCCGAAATGTTTTTTTTGCAAACTTATGATGATTTGCAAGAATTTAACCACTTGCTCCAAAATTAGGATTTTTTCTCAAAATGTCATTATATAAGCAAAATTATTTTAGTATTAAAAGACACTTTCACCAATTTTAAAAACATCCTTTAAAATTAAGAAAAACTTTTAATAAACTGTAATATTCGGCTTTCATTTTTGTATACTACTTAAAAACTATCTGAGTATAGCTTAACTAACCATTTAAATTTTTTGGGTATTCAATTTACAATTATTTAAAAATAAAATACCTTATGGCAACCCTTTACTTCACATTTTTTCATAAAACTTACAAAAGCAACTTTTGTAAGTTTTTACCGTTTTTAGACTCAACATAAACCAAATAAACGTTATGATAATAGTTTAATTCTAGGGCTTTTCTGGACTTTGAAGATTGTAGTATATGGGTGGGGTTACAGAAAAAGTTGTTCGATGAAATTAATGTTTTTGCGATATTCATTTGCGGTTAAAATGTCACGGAAAGACACAGTTAAACTACATAGACACATTTTTTAAAAATTATTTCAAAATGTGCTAATAATGGTTTAGATAAATAAATAAATAAGTATATTTGTGTATAAACATATCGATGTGTATATATTTAAATATATATAATATATAATTAAAAAAAAAATTCGTTTAATTGTTAAGTTTCTCTGCTCCTTTTTTACGGTTATGAAACAGATTTTCTCAGAAATCTTTAATTGAAAATTTTATATCATGAGAGAAAAAAATAATCTCATGACATATAAAAAATACGAATTAGAAATAGTACACGTTTTTTAGTGATTAGCTAGTTTTGTAATGTATAGATACAATATTTTTTTGTTTAAATATTAGGGATTGAAAGATTTTCTTAAAGTACGTATTATAAATATATTATAATATAATTATATAAGTTTTATTACATGCCTTTTTAATTATACACAAGTTTTCTATTTATAAATATCCCTTTATATAATTTAATGATATTTAAGGTTAATATATTGTTTTATATAAGTATATGATATTATATCATTATATATAGAATATATATTAAATTAGTTTGTGTGGTTGAATATAAATATAGTTGTGTAATATTTGTTGGAAATATGGGATGAAAAATATTTTTTTATAAATTTCTTTTTTTGTGTAGGAAACAATAATTTTGGGTGTATTATTAAATAATATTAATTGGATAACAGTTGGAGAAATGGAGGCGGGAGTGTAAAAAAATATGTGATAAAAAATTATAGCAGAAACAATTTTTTTAATGTCAATGGCATACGTTTAGATAGATTTTCGTAAATATATCTGTGACCAGATATGATTCATTTATTTAAACGTTTGTATAATTGCTTTTCTACAGTGGAGTGCATTAAGTTCTTTTATAAAAGTTTTAACATCCATTATGTTAATATTCTAGAAAATTTAAGAAATTATATTGCATTAATTAAATATATATAGCCCAAGATATTTAGATTACTTGAATGTTCTTGAGCTAAAAGAATCGGAATATAAGGATCCCATTCAAAGTGTATTTAAAAAATTGGTTTATTTTTACAGATTGTACAGCTTTTTTAGATGTTGTTGATAAAACAATCAGTAAAGAAAATGAAGTTTAGTCCCAAATATCTCAATGTAAATCCATGAATACATGATTTTTAGAACAACAACCAAATAAGAACCTCGAAAGAAATTATTTAATTTACAAAATTATTAAGGTTTCCTATTTCAGTTTTGTATCAAATGTAAATAAAGGCGCCTAAAAATAAGAATCCGAAACAACGTTTCATGGAATGTATGTTTTTTATTAAGGATTTGTATTACTATTCCTTTTTTGCGTAATGAAATATAATATAATAAAAAAAAACAATGAAATGGGTTTTAAACATTTAATATATTATATTAAATAATTTGTTCTGGTAGTAAAAAACAAAAGAGTCTTAAAGGTATGGCCTACATGTTTTGAACACCTACTCATTATTCATACACAGTAATTTATAAATGAAAGAATGAAATATAAGAGGATCATAGACAAAATCCTTAATTTTATTCAAAAGTATATATACAAATACAAAAAACATGTTTTTTTTGTACGTAAATTAAAAATAAATTTAAAGGACTTTCAGTTCATATATATATTCAAAAATATATAAGATTTTAAATAATAAAGAATAAGTATCTTCAGATTTCTTTTATTCACATGTACTTTTGCGTATCTATTCCTTTATTTATTTATCTATATTTATATTTATATGTACATATATAACTATATATTTATATATAGATATATATGTGAATTTTATATAATTTATAAATTTTTTAAAATGCCTAAAGCTATTAAATTTGATAACTTATATTAAAAAATTTCATTTCCTTACATTTCCTTAAGTAATACTTGTTAAAAAAAAAATTTATTAAGAATTTCGAAAAAAAAATTTCAAAAATTGTTAAAAAATTATATAAAAATAAAATTGAAGGTAAAAAGCATGAGTGATTTTTTATAAATTTTATAAAAAAAAAAAGATTTTGTTCAATTGAAAAACTCTCATTTTATACCCAATTCCAAATATCCAATTTTTATAAAATGTGTAAGGTAGTGTGTAAAATCAGGCTTTACCTAAGGGAACATAATACATATTCTCAAATTGTAAATATAAAGAGTTCTAAAAATTTATTTCCTAAAAGCGGTGATGGGTTATGCATATGTACATAATTGATTAAACGTTTACTAGTCTTAACAATTTTACTCAAATTCGACTGCAAGTTGAAATATTATGAGAAAAATCCGATTCAGGGCATCACAAAGTTTAAGAATAATCAAATTTTAATCTGAACTTATTTATCATTTACGGAAAATGTTGATTGGTTTGAAGTTCCTCATGATTTGAAAACCCCATGAAAGCTCAAATCTGGTGTCCAAGTTTTTATGAATAGCTCTGTTGTACTACATAAGGTTTTCAGAAATTGTTTAAATTACTGAAATATTCCTCACTTACAAACCTTTGTAGAAGTTTTGACCGAAGTTTGACGGATGAGACAAAGTCACACGAATTAGCACATTTTTCATACTGTTCGAAAATGTGTTGAAGAGATTTTAAAAATTATTAGAATTGATATAATGAACTTTTGTATGGAAAAATTTGATATTTTGTAGCTAGATGTAACTATGGCCCAACTTGATTTTATTAAGATAAATTTTTTTTTTTTTTATTTAAAATTGGAATTAAATTATTTATCCAATGGTAACTCATTGTTTAGGGGTTTTGAATCAAATTCATTATTAATATTATATTAAATTAATAAATTTTATTTAAAGAATATACTCAAATATATAGACACACTGTATCAAACTGTAATTTAAGAAATTTCAATTTATTTTTATATTTAAAAAAAAATTAAAACCAATTTAAAATGATGCCAAAATTCTGACATCTTTGAATAATATTGTTCTGAGCAAAATTTAAATATATAGATTTGACTTATATTTAGTTAGTAAGTTAGCCTGTCCAACTATTTGACTGTTTATAAAACTTTCATGTAATTTGAGTTAAACCAAAGATTTTTATAATAAGCTAAGTTTACAATAAGTTTTTTCAGTATCCCGATTAATTCACAGAGGGAAAAGAGAGTGGAAGGAAATCAAATACAAAATATGTCATTTAAAGTCCCAAAAAAATTCAATTTTGCAAATTTAAGAATTTTGGAAATTTTAGAATCTCGTTTCTTTAAGATATAATCCTTGTCTCGTCTCTTACTGAAGTGAAAACATTTGTAAATTACCGTTCTTTTCATATGAAGCTTTTTTCTTCCTTTTCCACTCCTTTTAGGAGCACTCCCCAAGTTTATTTGGACTAGGCTTCAGTTGCTTTAATCGTTACATGTTGTACGTTGATTATTTGGCTGTAGCTATTGTATAAGAAAGTGAATACATAAATGTTAATTTTGAGTGCCATCTATTATCGTACACAAAGTTATTTAATTATGTGCATTAAATCTTATCTTATATTACGATATAATTATACAATTTTATCAAATTTTTTTGTTAGATATGATCTTGATCTGATCCCTTCCGCATGGAAGACGGCTCTTTAACACAGCGCCATTCGTCAGATATTCAGTTAACATATGAAAATTGTTGGTGATTTGAGCTATTTTAAAGCCTCCTATTACCAAAGAACCTTGTATTTTTTATCTAGACTAATTTGTTTTATGGTTAAGTCCTGTACTAAAATTGCTACTAAAATAAAAAAAAACTTTTTTAAAAACTTTTTTATATCTTAAATTTTTTTTGAATTCATTTTAAATTTTAAAATTTGGACTTTGATATACTTGGACATTTAAGATACTTGGATTTTAGAAAAATCTATATTTTTATTTAAGATTATAATAGAAATAGAGTAGAATTTGAGTTTAAATTAAGAATGTATTTATCTTAAATTAAAAAAAACTACAATTTTTAAAAAAGTATTTTAAATCCAAAATATAAATAATTATTTGTTTAAAAGTATGAAAATATAAAATTGAAACAGTTTAGAAAATGTTTAAAAAAGTATCAGGAAAGTTTAAAATTTTATGAAAATTAACAATATTTCGTTATTGGTTAAAATTTCTCCTAATATTAAATAATTTTTAAAAATTTTTAGGTTTTTTAATATTGGGTCCTTAAAGTTTTTTTTAAAAGTAGCAACTAAAAAGTTTTTACAAGTTAGTGTTTTATATACCTTTATTTAAACTTAAAGATTGTCAAGTTAATACTCATTATGTATTATATATATTTATATAAATTTATTAACTGAACGTGCTGTAATTGATTTAAATCGTCTGTGAATACTCCAAATATTGTACTTAACAAGATAGTTTATTTAGAGTTTTGTGAACCGGATTTAAAATTTAATTGCTAGACTTTATGCAATTAAATCTAAAAGTAATTTTGGAACTTTTGAATTTAGGATAATTCATAACTTTGAGTATGAGTAAACTTGAGTATGAGTAAACTTTGAGTGAAGTAACCGAAATATTTTATAAATCACGAATTTTACAACACAGGTTCTTAGTGGTGCTAAGATCTCATTGAAAATGCCAAAGTTTGACACTAGTTGAATTGATATAAAATAGTTAATAGTGTTTTATGATGACTTGCTGCATATGAATAAGTTTTTACAATTGTGAAGTTTTTAGTATATCGGAAAACTCTTCTCATATACTCATAATATTGCATACTAGCTTTAGAGATTATTCTAAGGTTACACTAAAGTAAATAAAGCGATATTAACTTTATTATATTATAAATTAAAAGATTTTTTAAATCTCGTTCAATAATCGTCAAAATTAACTAAATAAGTTTATCTTTTAATCTCTTTATAAATTTGCTTTAAAAACATATTCATCCTTCCAAAATAATTATGGTGCTACTTCACAATTAGAAAAAAATTCGTAACTTTTTGTTTATTCTCTTATTTTTTAAAATTTTTAATACTCATTTTGTTGGTAAATTTACCTTAATAAAATTTAAAAGTTTTGGTAAAAAAAAAAATAATGAAAAAAAAATTATAAAAATATTTAAACAAAAAATTACGCAAAAAAACACTCAACAAAATTACTGAGTGGTTGATTTCATTCTTTATTTAATTAAAAATGTCAAAAAATATTTTTAAGATAACGGTATATATTTTGACAATTTCAGCACTTAACTTTGATTAAATTATTCAAAAGTTTGTTTGTTAGTTTTTTCTTTACACAAAAAAAAAAAGATGGAGAAAAAAAAATATTTTTCACTTTTAAAACCGCAATAATTGAAATTGAAAACTATTTTTGTTCTTTTTGGAATATTTTTTTTTTTCGTTGGTTTTTCACAACCATTTTTTTTATTGTTTTGTCTTTTTTATGTTTCATTCATTCATTTCGAAAGAATTACTAAGTGCTTTTACGTGTCGGAATGAAAAACATCAGTGAACAAAAATATATTAACTTTGACAATTTTTTGGAGTTTTCCTGACATCCTGTGGTCTTCCTGAGTTTAACCGTCCAGGAGTTAAAATTTTCTGATTGGGATTTTGATTTAACTAAAGAAAAATTGGAGTTGGGTACGTAATTCCAAATCACAAAATCACAACTCCAAAGTATTCGGAGAAGATTTTGAGATTTTAAGAATTTTCCAAGTAAAAGTATCACCTTATTCACCTCAATTTTGTTAATATCTAAATGAAATTAAGCACCAGATTAGATAATAATTGTATCTATAAGATTGATTCCTTTGTTATGCGTTTCACTGTATTTAATATTTTATAAATAATTTATAAAAGAAATGAATATAATGAAAAAGACCAAATAATATAAAATTGTACTGAAACAAAACAAAAAAAGCACATGGCATTAAGTTTAAAAGAAAAGACAATAATGTGGTTAATTTTTCCACCGTTAAAGTTTTTAAAGTTTATTAAAAAAAAAAATCCCCTTTAACTTTTCTTTAATTTATTTTTGTAATTTTGCCAAAAACTTATTTTGGTGAAGGTTTTTTTTTAATGCGTCTACACTACTCCATTATTTTTGTCTACAATCTAATATTCGAATTTCGAAGAGTTCCGAAAGTAAAACACTGTTTACTACTCACTCTATTTTTGTTGTTATTGTTTTGGAATTTTCGTGGTTTAAAAACACCTATTTACAGTTTTAAAAGAAAATATTTTTCTTCTAAAGTAACTGTATACTAAGAATTTTATTTGTCTTTTGGAAAATCCATTAAAACAATGGAAAAAAAATCAGAGTAAAAGAAGAAAATTGAATAAAGATTTAGAAAAATGTATGTAAGGAAAAATAAAATAACGGTTTTCTTCTTTTCATATATTAGATTTGGAATTGAAATCCTTCTTTTATAGTTAGGAGTTGGTGGGTTTTACAAAAAATTGAATGCAGTGAGAAACAAAGTAAAACTTTTTCCAAACATTGCATTCTTATAAAATTTTGAGTGATGATAAGTTTTTATTTGTTTTTTTTTTTGCGCGTGCAGAAGTGTGTGTTTTTTTCCAAGTGTTTTTGTTAAAAGCTATTTTTTTTTTATAAAGAAATTAGGAAAATTGAAAAATTTACTTAAAAAAATCATTAGAATATTTTAATAGAATATATTTGTTCAGTTTTGTCAGTGCTGTCTTATATATGACAATTCCATACAATATAGCATTAATAAGTATATATATACTTATATATAAGCAAATACAAAACCCCTTGTAAAAATTAACCACAACTTTTAATTTATAAAACGCGCGCAACAGGATAATTCACTAAATATCTGAATAAGACAATGTGTAGAGCCAAAGTTTTTTATAAGAACTACTTTCGAATTCAGTATAAAATTAAGTTCTGAAAATAAGCCAGACAAAATTTTGCTGAAAAATAATATGATGATTGAAAATATATCATTTATACCTTCGCTTAATTTTATAAATATTATCATTTCGTATCTGTCAACTCAAAATAATTCTTGAAAATCTTAAATCCCTCAGAAGTATATTTTAGTTTACTTTAAATGGTTACTAAATTTTAGATGCAGTGTGTTTATATGTAGACTTCTCTAATTAAAATTATTCTGTAATTGAAATTTAGGATTTTTTATTATTTTTTGTGTTTGGGTGTTTCAGGCTTAAAAGATTTTTAGAGAAATTTATTTAGATCGCATAGGCTTCATAATAAATAAGAATAAAAAGTCTTGAATAATTGACCTTAAATTTTTTCCAATGTTTCAGTAAAAATCAGTAAAATTTATCTCAACATTGGAAAAAATTCAAGAATCTTATTGGGAAAACTAAACAGATAGACGGTCAGGTTGATTTGTATACCAATATATATTATTAAAGGATCTACTCAGAAAAATTAAAGTTTTTATACTTTTAACTTTACTATTTCGTAAGAAGTCTACTTTGTTTGTGTCGTACTTTTAACATTGCTATAAAGATTTCAAAGTATGTTCTATACTTCTACAAATTAATTTATAATAAGTACTATACTCCTTTTGCTCGAAATTTTTTCTCTTAAAACTTCCATTTAACCTTGTATTGAAGTTTTTTTATATTTTGCAATAAGTTTGGGTTTACGCAAATTTTCAACTTTAATTAAAGTTAAATTGAAAGTTAAAAGAATAAAAACTTTTTTTCTCCTTCCTTTCTTCCAAAAAATTTTTTAAGAAGCCTTACGTGAGGAAATTTAATTTTAGGTAAAAGAACTGAACAAAAATTAGGATGCTAAAGGCGATAATTAGATTTTTATTGTTTGATAAAGAGGATTTAGATCTTGCGAAATTCAATGTACATGTAGAATCAACTAAAAAGCAATTAAATACACGGATTAATACTGCAAAACTCCAAAATATTGAATTGAATTTGGATTCTTCTCTTTTATAATATTGCCAAATACATAAAGAGAAGGTTGAGGGATTGGGAGTTTTTAGAATAAATAAAAGTTTGCAATTATTTCAAAAAATTTACTTAAATAACTTCATTAAAATTAATTTCAAATTTATAAAATAAAATAAAAAAAAAATGGAGTTAATGCAAAATTTTGTGCAAGAAGTCGTAAAAGAAAAATTTACTTTAATTAAAATTAAGTAATAAAAAGTTTAATTTATACATACATACATAAAGTTGTACATAAACTTCAGATATAGGTTTTAGTAAATAACTTAGTGGTTTTATTTTGGCAAATTGCAACAAAATTAATTTATAATAAAAATAAACTTTTTGAGAATCCCCTTATTTGACAAGAATCTCTAAAAGGAGTATAAAAAAAGTTTTTGAATTATATAAAAACTATTAGTTAATAAATTTTATATTAAAATTATTTAAATTTCAAGTTTTATAGCAGTTTTCAAGGTAAAAAAAGAATTTTATAACTTTTGAGATTATTTTGTATTTTTTTAAAAGAAACGTATCTTGTAGATAATAAAATTCAAATATTGCAAAGGGAAAATAAACCATTTCCTTATAGAATTTTGTAGGAATTTAATTTACTCTTAATTTACTCGTGTGGTTGGTTAGGTTCATAAACCTATACAAAATTTAATAAATTTAATAAAATTTAATAATATTATTAATCATTAATTAATTTTTATAATATAAAAATTTAAAATTAATAATATGAAGAGGATTTTCAGTTCAGTTAAAGGTTTTGAAGTTTCGAGAATGCTTGGAAATTGTCTCACTTGTTGTCTGACTATTGTTTGATAAATTAATCAACTTTAATAAATAAAATTAAAGTTTATCGAAATATGTAAAAATAAAATCTCTAAAACATATGAAATTAGTAAAGCAATTTGATTAAAGATAGAAAATATTTGAAAATAAAATTGTTCCACTTGGTTAACGGGTAATATGTAATTTGCCTAAAGGTATGCAATTTGTATTACCAATAATTTATAGTAATTATTTATTGTAATTTATCAATAGTTGTTTTGTACATGTTTTGATGTGTATATAAATGGAACCCATACGTATTTACAAACCGAGTGTTTTATTTATTTGGTGAAAGATATAATATAAAAACTAGGAATTAATATCATTTATAAATATAAAATCTGAAATAAGAGTTAATTAATTTCTTATAATATTGTGCAAGTAGGTTTCAAAACTTTCCTAGTTTTTCTTGACCAAACAAAATTTCTTTTATTTAATTTTTATATATATATTTTAATATAAAGAAGCTTTGCGTACTTAAAAGTTTTGAAGTGTTTTTTTTATGACCTGAATTAATATTTACATAACTTTAAAAAAAGGTATTAACTAAAGATAAAATGTATATTTTTCAAATCTAATTGACAAATAACTAAAAAAAAATTTTTGAAGTAAAAATTTCAGATTACTTCATTGTAGATTCTAATAAAAATTTCGATTGCCAAACTGAGTAATTACAAATTGGGTTGGGTACGAAATCCCAAAAAAATTTCATCTTATTTCAAAAATCTAATATTTTGAAAAAAAAAAGAAACTCTGATTTTGAAAACCCATTTTATCATTTTGATACATATATAATATACATATATATATATAAATAATCTGAAAAAGACAGCAATCCTGATTTTGTATCCAATTCTGAAATTCCTCTTAACTTTTTTAATAAATTATAATTCAGCAACAAGCATTTAATAAAAGGTGGGCTGCCGCTTCAAGCTCACGTTAAACAAATTATTGAATCGCTGATTTTGTATAGGGCCTGAAAAATAGTAAATTTATTAAAAATTTTGACATTGAATTTATCATTGGAAATTTCTAAGTTTGGGATTTTGTAATTTTGGGATTTTGGAATTTGGGATTTCGTAACTTTGGTAATTTATAGCTATCTTCATAGAGTTATAATTACTAATTTCATTTCGATCCGCTATTATAAAATGTTTTTTGCTGAAATTTTAAAATAATTATCTGATGATATTTCAATAATAAAGTTTCATTTTATACTTTAATTTAATATTTATGTTCTATTGAAATGCAATTTTAAAAACCATTAAAGTATCATTATAAAAAAAAATTTTTGTATTATTTTAAAAATTGAAATTAAATTTCTCATAAACTTAATATACTATGTATAAGTACTTATGATGAAAAAGAATTTTCTAATTATTTTGCAGTTTTTAGAAATGAGTTTTATAATAAAGTTTTTTTTGGTGCATTATATCTATCCTGCCATCTTATAATTTTGTTGTTTTGGTGTTGAATTAAAAATGAGTTTAATACAATAAAATTTTAAAATTTTGTTTCACTCATTCACTTGTACGTATGTAATTGTACGTATCTAATAAATAATCCACTTATATTATATACTTTTAATTGAACTTGCCTGTGTCTATGGCTTTATTTTTCATTCTGTCAGTTAGTGATACATTTATATTAGAAATCTGACCATAAATTTATAAGAATTGTATGGTTCAGTGGTTAGCATAGTGGATGACGGTGTAAATAGGTCTGAGTTTGATTCTCCTTCTAAGATAAAAATTTTTTTGTTTTTTTTTTTAATTCAACAGAAATAATAAAAAAATTTACAAATAAAATTAATTTATTTGTATAGTTTATTTAAAAATTTGTAACTTTAAGAACTAAAATACTTCACTTTGATAAAATAAAAACATAGACCAAATAATTACATATGTAGACGATCAGTTTCATATAAAAAATTTTTAGGATTTTAATATAAAAGTAAATTGCTGAAATGAAAGAAAGTTCTTCTTTTTGTTAAAATTAATCCAGCAATTTACTTTTATATTAAAACACTTTTAAATGCAGAAGATCTGCCATCAATTTTTGGTTAATGAAAATTTTCCACATTTTAAGCTTAAAAGTTTTGAAACATTTTGAACTGTTTCTTATACCAGCAATTTACTTTTATATAAACACAGTAACAAATTCCCAAGATCTACCTTCAATTTTTTATTTTCTGCATTTTAGGGGGCTAGTACTACTTTAATAAAAGTATATATTGAAAAAAAGATTTTTTTTATTTTATTTTATTTTTTCTAATAAAATTAATTTAAAAAAAAGCAAACATTGTTTTCACCATTCAGCAAATTTTCCTTTGCCATTTTGTATCACAATATGCAAGTGAAATGCAGAGCTGTGGATTTGTGAAATTGATGATACATAACACATTTTTAATTAGTTTTGTTCTAAAAATTCAAACTTTGTTTTGTTTTTTTTCTTATTTTTATTATTTAGAAAACCTACAATTTTTTCTTGAGTAAATTTTTCAAAGCGTTTTTTTCTTAAAATATGAAATTAATTTTTATGACTTTTTAACATTTATGAATGGGGAAAATTCATTTTAAAAATATTTTTTTAATCTTCGGTTTATTGTTGTTGCTGGTGTTACTGTTGGAATGGCAATAAAATAAAGAAAAGAAGGAAATTAAAAAAACCATAAACAATTTTTTGCTTTGTTTTGTATTGCGTTGTTAATTCACGTACAACGTATTTCTTTTGAGAGTATTTAATTCATTTTGTTTACCATTTTATGACGATAGGAACTTTTTAGTGACTCAGGAGAAATCATAGAGTGCACCATAAAAATTATTTCGTTATTATAATTGCCGATTTAAATTTAAGACGGTGCACGTACAGCAGCTGACACATTAATTGTAGTAAAATTAGACTTTGAGGTAAAATGGACATCGTATATAACCTCTATCTGAAAGACAGAAACGCATACTCCTACAATTCCATAAATTCTTTATTTAATGATTAAACTCTAATTTATGAATTTTAAGTTAAAATTTAGCAAAATCAAACGCATATTGAAGTATATTCAAATCAATCAAAACTAATTAAAGTTCAACGGAAACAGATGCTATAAGTTAGCATAGATGGCCAAATAAGTAATTCGTTTAAAACAAGATCGAAACCAAATTAAAACCCACCTGGATAAAACAATAACACTTTTCTTATAAGAAAAAAAAAGCAATTGAAACAAATGATTTTTAATGAAAAGCACGTCATTCCCTGTTTATGGAAATTATAAAATTAAAATAAATGAAAATTCTTAAATTTTTAATAAAAAAAAAGTTAATTTGTTAAATGAAACATTTGGTATGAACATACCTTTATAGGGTAATATACCAATTCTAGGATAATCTATGGTTATTTGGTTAAAATTTAAACGATTTAACACTAATTTAAATCAAGTTTAATTTTAATTTTAATTAAGATCGTTCTTTACAAATTCAAAAGTAATTAAAAATCATTAAAATCAAATTTAGGTTATTTATTTCACAAAATCCATTTAAATTAAAAGAAACTCATTACCTTTCACGTCTATACCAGTAAGTGGAAAATCTAATTTTAAAATGGTAAATTAAAAATATTATTTAATATAAAAGAATTTTGTGTTCTTTAAAGTTATTTTAATTAGAAATCACTGAGAAACCGAACCTTATAAAGAAACCACAATCATAATCTTTAATTAAAGAAAATAATCCACTCCTGTAAACTGTTAAACAAACAAAAAAAATGATTAAAAATAAAAAAAAACAGAAAAATAACAGCATAAAATAACTGCTAAATAAATTTACACATTTTAACGAAGTTAAAGAACAATTTTTTTTTTTTATCCAACAGTCACACAAAAGCCATTTGTCATTACAATATTTTTTTTTTTAAATACCGGAAGAAAGAAGGTAAGAGAGAAAAAACAAGAGAGGAGAATATAATAAGTTCAATAGAAAGAGAAAAAAAATAAATTAAAAATAAAGGCATATAGATTAGTTTTTATAGTAATATAGTAATTTTAAGTAGTTCATATAGTAATTTTTAAGTATAGAAATAGACAATAGACATAGGCATGTATTTGTGAACGTTGTTAGATTATGTTAGAAGAGCAACGCAGTCATTAATTGAAATAATTTTATTTGTAATTTACTAATCAAAGTTAGGTACGCTGATAAAACGAAAGGTACACTAGAGATTTTTACCTTTTTTTTCTACAAAAATGCTCTGTCCAGAGATGGTGTTTAGCGGCTTGAGTGGATAATTTTAGCAAGAATAAAAATATATCAATTTCTCTTATAGTCTATGATGTCTGAACATTATTTGTCAAACTTCCATATTTTAAAATGTCAAAATTATCAAAGAGACATTTATTTCGGTACTTACTTAGTTATGTCATTTAAATTAGTTATGTACACTTAAATTTCTAGGCAATCGGTTGAATTTCGTTTAGACGCCGGAGTTTGACTTGACATTGCGATAAATCTTTTTATGATTTTTAAAAACATGTTTTCAATGAAAATCGACAATTTTGACTCAATAGAGTTCTGAGCTCAATCCTGAACGAAAATTGAAAAAGCATAAAAGAATCATTATAGAAGAAATATGGGAAATAAGCTGGAGAGATATGAGAGTTTTAAAACATTTGAAGGTATATGTTAGTATTGAGTTAGTAACATTGCAAGGACTGGTAATAAATTACATCAAGACGGTCTTTTTTTGTTTAGAAATTGAAGTCTTATTTATATATGCCTAAACACATAGTATGATTGTACTAACACTTAATTTGGATATTTATATCTCACGTTACTTACATTTACTTTTTTTTACGATTTCAATACTTAACTACATTTATTCTTTAATTTTAATTTATCCACCTAAAAATGAAAATAATTATGCAGCAGTTATTTTCTTCATATCCCCTACTATTTGTCTCTATGACATCCTTCTTCAACTTTACTTATCCCTCAGAATTACAAATATTAAGAATAGAATTACAGAAAATACCTTACAAAGATTGAAGAAAAAGTATTTGTAAATTTTTTTAATTCGAGTTTTTTTTTAGTAACTTTTGTTTTTTTCAATCTTATTCTAGAGACTTTTTATCATATTTTCCGTTTTAAAGAAAATTGTAATTAAATATGAGATTATACGTTCAGAACCAGAAGGAAAATTAAACCCAATCCCCCAGTGTACAAAAAAATAGGTTTTTTTTTATACTTTTATACACATGAAGAAAATTTTAAGAAGACGCTCAAGGTACACTCATATTTCATCATAAACACTTGTCATTTTTATACCCGTATGACTATATAGTCAAAGGGTATAATAAATTTGCCATTACGTTTGTGACGCAGAGAAGGAGGGGGGGTAGATATAGACTCAAGTGTATGGATCGGATCAGAATCGAAAAAAAAATCGATTTAGCTATGTATGTCCGTCCGTCCGTCTGTCCGTCCGTCCGTCTGTCCGTCCGTCCGTCCGTCCGTCCGCACGATAACTCAAAAACTAAAGGAGCTAGGATCTTGAAATTTTCGCAAATTCGGTTTTTTGCAATAGCCGTCATCGCTATTTAAATCCAGCCATTTTGGTCCATGGGTTCGGGTGGCTGCCATACAACTTCTTTTTTTATATAAGTATTTCTCTGTACCTATTACAGCTGCGTGCCTGAAATTTTGGCAAAAGTAGTTTAGTTTTATGGCCAAAGTTTCTGCAAAATTTGGTTGGTCTGTTGCAGTGAGTTCGAGTAGCTGCCATACAACTCCTTCTTTTATATGAGCATTACTCTATACCTATTAAAGCTGGGTGTCTAAAATTTTGCCAAAAATAGTTTAGTGTAATGGCCAAAGTTACTGCAAAATTTGGTTGGTCTACTGTAAAGGGTTCGAGTAGCTGCCATACAACTTCTTATTTTATATGAGCATTACTCTATACCTATTGAAGTTGGGTGTCTGAAATTTTGTCAAAAATAGTTTAGTGTAATGGCCAAAGCTACTGCAAAATTTGGTTGGTCTACTGCAGAGGGTTCGACTAGCTGCCATACAACTCCTCCTTTTATATGAGCATTATATTTCACCTAATAAAGCTGGTATGTTTTAAATTTTGCCAAAAGTAATTAATGTTTATAATAATAATGATATAATGTTTATATAACGGTCATACGGGTATCCCAGAGTTGACACAGTCTACTCTACTACACTCTTCCTCGTTAAAATAAAAAACCGTGGGTGGTGAGATATGCGTAATTCTACTCGTATCTTCTAAATATGTTTATAAAATTTTACAAAATGTAAAAAATGAAATATTAAAAATGTTTCGAGTTCTAGGAATTTTTTGTTTCTTTTTTTTGTCTTAAATAAAAAAATTCACAACAAAAATCACGTAAATCGTATATTAGGGAATGGGATTTTTAAGAAATTTAAAACGAGGAGAAAATTATAGTTGCCCTTGTCATTTTTAAGATACCATTGCACAACCCACTTCAATATTAAAAATAATTATTATTATTAATATATTTGTCTAGAATGAGGTGTAACAAACGCATTCAATTAAATGTGTTTTGTTGGATGTGTTCAATTATAAAAAAATAAAATATTAATGTTTTGTTAAATGTGTTTTATTTTAGAAAATAAAATATCATAAATTATCATAAGCAAGCCAAAAAATATTTTATTTATTTTTAATAAAAAAAAAAAAAATTTTTTTGAAATGAAATTTATTTATTAGTATATGAATAATTTCATTTCAGTTTTAAAAATCGCAGAAGATTTTCTGGAAATTTTAAATAAATAGTAAGACATTTTGTAAATAAAAACTAAGAAGACAATGCTTCACACGCACATTTGTGTAGTAAGTCTTAATAATTTTCAGTGCAAATCTGAAATTATTATTAATATATTTGTCTAGAATGAGGTGTAACAAACGCATTCAATTAAATGTGTTTTGTTGGATGTGTTCAATTATAAAAAAATAAAATATTAATGTTTTGTTAAATGTGTTTTATTTTAGAAAATAAAATATCATAAATTATCATAAGCAAGCCAAAAAATATTTTATTTATTTTTAATAAAAAAAAAAAAATTTTTTTTGAAATGAAATTTATTTATTAGTATATGAATAATTTCATTTCAGTTTTAAAAATCGCAGAAGATTTTCTGGAAATTTTAAATAAATAGTAAGACATTTTGTAAATAAAAACTAAGAAGACAATGCTTCACACGCACATTTGTGTAGTAAGTCTTAATAATTTTCAGTGCAAATCTGAAATAAGGGCGAAAGCCCAATGTATGCTTTGATGCATTGCTTGGTTTGATTAACCAAATAAACCAAGCAATGTATTAAAGTAATTTCAAAGTTTCCCCTTATCTCGCTCTCAACTATCTCTCATCCCTTTCTTCATAAACTTTTATTTATTTATCTATTTAAAAAAAGTTAAAAATGGAAAAAAATAATGTAACGACTACCGGTTGGGAAGGTGGATTCGGGTATACAATATCTGAGTTCAATGCACTATAAAAACCAAACAAAATAAATTTTTTTCAAACTAAGTTAGGTTAGGTATATTAAAAAATTTCAAATAAAATTTATAATTTGTCATATTGCAAAACTCAATCCAAAAATCAACATTTATTTAATAGAATTTTCGTAAATTTAAATAATAGATACATTATTTAGCATGTTGAGTACACATTGTAGAATGTTAGCAACAAACAAGTATTCCGATTTGAATCGAAACAAAGGAAACGATATAGAATGTATAGCAACATTTTTTAAAAATATAATATACAAAACATTAATGAATGGAGAAATAGATCATTATTGAAACAAAATAAACCTATAAAAAATTTTTAAATCTTTTATTAATGTATTTAATTAAAAAAAAAATAATAATTGAAATTAAAAAAAAATTATACCAAGAAGGGATTTGAACTAAAGACCCCAAAATTTTACAAACACGAAACATATAAAAAGTAGGCTAACTAACTTATTCATCTTCAAGTTTTTAAGATACAAGAAGAAATTATATGAGTTATTTTTTGTGTACCTATTACTAGAATCGAAGCATAATATGCGTTATATAAAATGTAACGGTTGCAATTTTATTTAACATACTTTTAACATAATGTAAATAATGAAATTAAAAATAGTTTTTAATTAGAAAAAGTTCTTCTTTAAATTTGACCTTCCGTCATTCTGTGACGGGACAACAGCTAGTATAAAATAATAATAAAATAATAACAAAAAAATTTGGCCCATCCAAAAAGTTGGTCTGCTAAATATCAAAAATTGATTAGAAAATGCATTAGATACACAGTTATCGAATTGAGAATCTTAGAATGCATCTTTCAAAAAAAAGGTTAACTTCTTGCCATATTATATTACATACGGGATTCAACCATCTAATGTTATTAATTCCTAAAATATTTGCTATAGTTCCAGCAGTTTCTCTAAAATGAAGCCTTAACATTTTAGAACTTTATAAAAGTGCTTGCCCTTTTATATAACTTAACGTGAATGATTTTCATCCCCTATAATTTAATTAGTTTTGAGGAAATTCACATTGGTTCAAAAAATGTGTAAGGCAGCTCTCGAAGTCTTCGTCTAATTTTAACAAAGGCAGCAGTGAAGCTATAATAGTTCTAAAAATCACTTTGTGCGGATTTGAAAACCTTTTCCTTTTCTATGACAGACCTAGTTTAATGCGTTACAAACGGAAAAGCAATTTTTATATACCCGTTACCTTATTTGTATACACGGGTATAATTACAATATCATTTATATAATTTTAAATGTTGTTGAATATTATATAAGATATATTTCTATTTAAAGTATTTTTGATCCAAAGTATTCTTAAATTTTATATTTGGTGAAAACTTCAAGCTAATTTATTTCTATCTAATTCAAAATCTAGTCTGCTAATTTTATTGTGGTTCTCAGTAAATCATTTTTGAAAGTCTATTTAATAATCATTAAATTGAAATGAATTGTTAAATTTCTAATAAGTTTAATCTTTTAATATTTAAATTTTGGTATTGTTAATATAAGTATTGTTTCCCATGATTTAGAGTTTTAATCTTTACTCCAGGTCTGATGAAACTGAAAATTACCATATTATATCAATCTGTTTAAAATGCATGCCATATATCAATCGTTGCAAATTAAATTTAGTTTTTCTTTTATGTTTACTCTCATATTGATTTTAAATTTTTGCACTTTAATCAACTTTGTAATAAGTACAGCAGTTAACACAGCAGAACACAGTTTAAACAAAAAACACGATTTTTAACAAGAAAAATGTTAGGAAAAAAGCAATCAATTAAATAACGATTTTATACATTAAGTATATACATATAGAATATTGAATACTATATCAAACGTGTGTCAATACAGTATCTAGAACTTTGATTTTTTTATCTTTGACAAATGTTCCGTTGCACCATTCCTTCCATTTCTTTCCATAATGCAATTCTTATTTCTCATGTAACAAATCTCAAATTGGTTGACTTGAATTGATGTTTTTTACTGCATCATTTATGCATCAAGCTTATCTCATACATTCTTTACGAAATTGTGTGTCACTCGAAAGTGATTGATTAAAAAATATATAAACAAATATTGTATTTGTAAATGGTCAGTGATTGTTTTTTGCATATTTAATATGGATTGGACGTATGTGTAATGCAATTCTTCAAAGTGTAACAGATATTTAAAAATGAACCCATATAGTGTCTTTCTTTTTAGCACATTTTCAAAAAATTTTGTAAAAATGTGCCTATATAGCTTCACTCTGTCCGTCCGTCCGTCCGTATGTTTACAAAACTTTTACACCGTTTGAAATAGAGTAAAAAAATTTTAACCACGGGTAGATATTACAAAAAAAATAATTTTGTAGAAGTATTTTTTTTTGTAGCCCCACCCGTTACGGAGCTACAGCCCCCAAAAGTTGGAAAAAGCCCTATTTTTAAATTGTTATAACAAGAGTTCCGTTGAATGTATTTTCAATCTAAAAACGGTATTAGAGAGCTGCTTTTATAGGCTTCATAAAAATATAAGGGTAGAATGTATAGGGTTGCCATACGGTACTAAATATTCCCATTAAGCAAAACTCAATTTTTGCATAATTTTTGGCCTCACATATCTTTTAAACGGTTCAAGCTAGGGTCTTGAAATTTTGGGAGAAGTTAGACTTTCAGAACGCCCCCTGTTTAGGAGCTATAAAGACTCGAAAATTGAAATTTTGCTATTTTCAAACACCTGTAACTTGAATACCTGTTCAAATTTTTTTTTTTAAATGTACAAAATTTATAGCTGCAGTATTATATTTCAACATATGTTAAAGGCTTTACCTTAATTTGAAAGGGTCTCTTTAAATTGAAGAAATTGTCTTTTAGTTTTAACCATTTTTGGTTAGATAATTCTAGGTAAAATTCCAAATTTTGGTGGAGTTCATATTTGATTTCCTGGAAGGGTGAGGACAGAAGCGGGGTGGGCAGATCCATCATAAGTTTGCTAAGCAAAAATTTGGGAACCTTCCCCATTTCTTGGTCTTAAAAACTAAAACTTTTATGTTTTTATAAAACAGTAACTTATTCACCAGGGTAAGTTTTTCCAAAATTAAATGTTAACATTGAAGCTCCAACATTATATTTCACACTTGTTAACAGGTTTTCTTGAGTGCATTGGGGTTATTTTCTAAGTATTTCACTATTATTCATATAATTAATAAATTAATGAAATAACTAAATTATAATACTATCATTTATTTTTATATATACTTTTATAAAAATAAATGATAAAAAACTCAGTAAGAAACCGTATATAATTTTGAAAATGTGCTTTTTAAAAACCCTTGGTTTTTTTTCCTCACTTGTTTTTAACAAAAATCATTACGAAACTTTAAAACTGATTTAAAATAACTATTTATTTATTCCTTAGTACTAAGCAAAAAATAATCAAACTATCAAAATAAAATTAGCATTATACGTTTGTAAAGATAGCAAATTTTTCAAAAACTAATGGAAGTAATATTTTAAATTGAAGGAAGTAAACTTACAGTACTAGGAATTATTCATTTTTCCTCGATTTAAATTGTTGTTACAAAATAAAACCTTGATTTGAAATAGGATTCCTATTAATATTTTAATATACATCTTCCATTTTTTTTAATTCAGTCATAAATTCTATATAAATTTTAAGAATTTGAAGAGTTCGTGAAAAATATAATTTTATATTCATAAAACTATATCAAGTGGCTTTAATAATTAAATTATAAAATAAAAACCGTTTTTTAATTTAATTTAGTGAAACAATGTGAACTATTAATCATCAGCTTGACCTCAATTTTGTATATTTCAGTAGATAAGTGATACCTCAAATGAGGGCAATGATAAGTGATGTCTAAAATATTTCAAATTATTGGTTTAACATTAACATTTTCATTAAATTAAACTGAAATTTCAAATTAACAAGAAATCTAGTAGAATTTTTTTGGTGTTTAACTCAAAAATAGGTAGGGCTTCATGAAGAAATATTTATATATTTTTACTATATGAATATTTTAAATGCCATTTCGTTGTTATGATGAAAAATTTTTCAAAACTTCCTTCAAAACCATTCGTTGAGAGTGTGAAAAGGTTAAAACCTAATTAACGCGTTGAATGCCTCGCTTGCTTCTTACGCTTTGATGTCTGCAATAAAATTCATTATTTCATATGTAACTAGGCCCAATAAACAAAGCGAGCAAAGCAAATAATGTGTGCTTTTTACTCTTTTGACATTAAATCTTGATTAATACATTTTTTAAATTCAAAATTTATTTACATGTAGTACACAACTGATGTTGTTTTTTATTTACGTTTACTATCTAACGAATCTAACGAAATATTATATTTTTATTTTTGACATATAATAATATCTACTTCAAAACAACGATAAAAAATGTCTGTTTTAAATTTTCATTGGGTCAGAGTTACCAGCAAGAAAAGTATTCACTGGGTTTTCACCTTACTGAATAGAAACATGCTGACAACGATGAAACTAAATAAGAAATACTTTCGCACATACCAATTATACTAACAATAATTCAATAGAAACAAAGATATATCACAAACAAGATGAAGTGATGATTGAAACAAAGTCAAATACAACTTACCACACTTTATTTTTAACTTAATTAATTTTGGAAACTATTTATTTTTATAATGGCACCTGTTTCATTTTCAAAGTCTTAAAACAAATACAACAGTAATATAAATATAATCTTTCTAATAAGAGATTAGAATAGATCTATAATAAAAAGACGGGGAATGGTTCCATAATATGTTACCTATCTAATTAATAAAATATAAAAATCTATCCCACGCTTGGGGTCTAATTAATTACTGTGACAAAAAATAAATAACTAATTTATAAGTAAATTTCCATCACAATCATTTATAAAATAACTATGAGCTACCTTGGAATATAAAAATATACATATACGTAGATATAATACTTGTATACATGCATACGAAATTTTTATCTACATGAATTTAATTATAAAAGGATTATCAATCAATGTAACATAAAAACATCATGTTGCAGAACTTTTCCCTTCGGTAATTTTCAATTTGCTTTTAAAAAAAAAATAATTTTTAATTTTGTAATTTTCTGGCGTATTAACATGATGTTAGTCATGATCCGTTACATTGAACATTGTATATAACGGATTTTAACATTTTGCTTTCAAAGTAAAATATTGAAAATATAAAATTCTTTAACCATTTAAAAAAATAAATTATTAAAAAATTTAAAATGAGGTTAGGGATTAAATTTTGAAATCGATTTAAATTAGGGCAGCAATAACCAACAAAACAAGCATTGAGATGCAATTACTATAATTACAATACGAATTACATACAGATATTCATAAATGTCACGATTTTCAAAGGTTTGGTATACCGAAGAAATCACAATGACGTCCATGATTAGTGCTTTACAAATATAATAATCCTTATTAAATATCATTTGAATTTAATAAATATTTAATTAAACACCCGCTAATTCGGTACTACTTCAATTTTCAATTAGCATTTCCGGGTTTTGATTCCAATTAGTACAGTTGTACATCTAAAAAAAAAATTATAATAGTTATTACAACACATGTTTGTGTACATTTGTGATATTCAATGCGTAAAGTATAAAATTCTGAAATGTAATATACATTCCGCATGCGTAAAGCAGCCACGTCGTTTACCTGATTAGCAAGGTGTATGTTGAACACTTTTGGTTCGTTAATTCGTTTTTACACAACAACGTATTTATTTTACGGTTCTCCAAGCTAAACCAAGAGTTTTTCAACTTTAAACTTTTTATTGGGTTTTCTCTCAGCAAATGGACTTCGTTATTGAAACAAAGGGTTTGTGTTCACTTACTTATTGAGGCTTATACGCTTTATATATATTTTTTCCAGACTTTCCCAGCGGTTGATTGTATTAAAAATACAGGCAGCACAATTTTTTAAGTCTGTTTCCCCTACAAGTTTGCTAAGGATATTTTTAAGCTCTCAATATCCCCGTTAATAGTTGGAATTCTATCCAGGAAAATTTAAAAAATAACGGTTAATGTAGCGAGGTAAATCCTAATTCACTCACTAACAATCAAGACCTCATTTCGCTGCTAACATCTGCTTATCTTGTTCATCAAAAATAAATATTGATTTTTCTACAACCATTCTTTGTTATAAACTGTTCTATTCAAAATTCTAATAAACGTTATTAGCTTCAGTGATATTAGTTATAAAAAAAAATTTTTTGCATATATTTTTTTCGATATTTTTTGTTTTTGTTCTTTTTTTATTATCCTGATTACATCCTTTTGATCATCTCTGATGTCTGTTTATTGATACTGTAAATTTTTAATGTAAAAAATACAATAATTTTGTTATAATTATGTTGTTACATAATTTTTGTTATTGTTGTTTTTGATTACTGTTGATGGCTTATAAAAATGCAATTTCTCATTCATATATAACTGTTATTTAACTTTATGCATATACATGTATATCTGTATATACACACAATACAGTTTTTTGTTGTTATAATGAAAATATGTGTTTATTATGCAATCAAGGAGCGTTAAAACAATATTTTTTGAGTGGATTTCTCTTATGATTTTACTGTTATTTTGTTTTTGTATATATTTTCCCGTTATGATTTTTATTAATTTTGACTAAATTTAATCAGAACAAAAAAAAAACAAAAACAAAAAAAAATTAAAAACATTTTTTTTTTAATTAATCGCACATGACGACAACAATTTTTTTTACTTTTGGAAACTCGTTTTTGTTTTCTTTCGCATGTATTAGTAAAAGAAATTCATTCATATATGTGAATAAAATTATATAACAACAGTACGAGTATAACGGAATATTTTTTCAGATTATTATATTTAGTACTTTACAAGCTTAAAAGTTAATGTTCTTTATTTAATATTGGACATAATTTGATGGTAATGTTTGCATTTAATGTATTTAGATTAAGAGGATGGCAATCCTCATTATTAATAAATTCGGGAAAGAGGATAATTGTGGGGAGAATAAGAGGATAAAAACCCATAAGAATAATAAAATTCATTATTTTTAATATTTAACATAAATAAAAAATATATTACATCATAAATGGTGTAACCATTGGAGGAGAGAAAGAAAAAAAAAACAAATGGCGGCGAATAAATGCTAGAAAAGTTAAAAATTTATGATTTGTATTAATTTTATTTTATATTTTGGTTTTTGTGTAATATTTTATATTAAATAGATATTAAGCATTAAAAGGATATTAATAAAAAAATGAATTTGTTTGTTTAATGTTGCGCATATTATTTTGTGGCAACAGGCAAAAAACGGTTGTGGTGATGAAAATTAATAATGCAGTTTTTTTTAAATTGTATATTCAGAAAAATTATTATATCTATTTATATTTGATTAAGTGGGTTCGAATGCAAAAATAGAGATAATTTAAATGAAAAATAGACTATTTATTTTGATATTATAGGTACTAATGATTATTTCAATTTGGAAATATCAAAGGTGAAGAGTGGATATGTGGTTTTTTATTTCAATTAGGTTGATAATGATTTTGATAATATTATGAATATCAAATAATTATGACGAGAGTTTCTCTTTTTACCTGTATTACATTAAAAAATTAAATATTTTTTCTTATCATTATACAGGGTATTGCAAAATTTTGCAGGCTATGTATATTAATTTGTTAAGCAAAGTTGAAAAAAAGTTCTACTGTTCATGTTATTTTCAACACCTGAAATAACGGGGAATAAGTGTTTTAGACAAAAAATCCATCTTAATTGATATTTTGTAATGCGAAGTTGTGCTATTCATGTTATTTTCAACTCCTGAAATAACGGGGAATAGGTGTTTTAGACAAAAAATCCATCTTAATTAAAATTTTGTAAACTCCTTGATGCACATTTTTATGTTACCAATATTGATAAGGCAATAAATATTTTGAGCATTCAATTTACTTAAAAAAATACAAACCTTTCAGAATAAAGTTCTACGTGACAAAGTGCTCCCTGGTATGTACGTAGTAGTGGCATTCATAAAGATTTACAAACTCCCAAAGTCATAGATGAAATAAGTAGATCTGCCATAAAGCATAACGCATAGAGCTTGTCTAAAAGGGCATATAAATATTGAAGCTGCTCAGTTAATTAATAATCAGATAACTACAGGAAGGCTTAAAAGAAAAACACCTTTAGATAATATATTATAAAGTACAGATTTCCATAGGAAAAGTACACAAAACCTATACTCAAACCAAAGATAGAAAAAAATTAATGGTTAGTCAGGTCGACTAGTTTTAATAAGGAAAAGGTGTGGTTTAGCTCGGTAAGAATTCGGCATACACTTCTGCTACGGGGCAGTTTGTGTCTTTCGAAGATTCCCACCACAAAATAAAAACAAAAAAAAAACTTTATTTAAGAAAAAACTAGCAAAAAACATATCTGACGGAAAATCGACCTATCATAATGTGGAATATCATAATCGTTATTCGGGTCTAGTCGACATTTCGACAAAATCTCGACATTTTTATCTCGCTCTATCGATTTTAAAAGGCAAAATTTAAAAATTTTTTTTAAAATCTTGTTTTACAAAACCCCTTTTTGTTATATTCTGGAAAAAGCTTATAATTCTGGTTTTATATCCAACTCTAAAATCCTTAAAATAGCGAAATTTTGAAAGTGAGATTTTAAAAAAGCCAGATTTAAAATGTCAAGATTTCGTATCGCTTTTTCGTCGTTCATATGTTATTATAATTATCTAGGCAAAAATTAAAAATATCTTTATTAAGAAAAGATTATTTCTAAAATAGATAAAATATTTCTAAAAGTTTTCCCAATTAGAATACATAAGATGTTATAATGTAAACTTAGCTATTTTAGTTTTGTTTTTTTGTCAGAAAGCTAAAATAGGTCCAAAAAATATTCGAAATTGTGTTAAAATATTTCAAATTAAAAAATAATCACTTAAAAATCGAAGTTTGGAAACCACATTTTACTTCGTTTGCATACTAAAGATTCTTAGTATAAAATAATAGATTCCATTAGCAGTATAAAAATTGGAGGTTAATTTTGGGTGCATCTTCATACTTAATCTAATTATTAACGAAGAAAGAATTCATACCAAATTTCATCAAAATTTGCGCAAAGGTATGGTGCTCACAGACACATGCACACATACATACACCATACACACACATAAACACATAAAAAATTTTCGGATGCACGCGTTTTCAACAAAATGAAACAACTTTTGTTAAAGCAAAAGAAATTCTATTTTTTTCATTAAAGAACTTATAACCTTTTCTTTTATAGTATTAACAATGAAAAAAAGCTAAAAAGTTAATTAAAATTTTATATTTAATTTCACAAAGCTTTTTTAATTAAATTTGATATTCACTGGAATTTTTATTTTATTCAAAAACCTAAAAGTTTATTTAGAAATGCATTGAATAAATGTATGAATGTATGGTAGCTACTGAAAGTTAGAGTGATTTTTGTTGTTCATTATATATTAAAGATTAAAATTAGTAAAATTAAAACTATTAATTAGTAAATATTAACAAAATATAGAAAAATAATTAAGAATAAAAAAAATAATTACTTATTAATTTTAATTATTAATTAAATATATTTAAATATTTAAAGTGTGCAAAAAAATCTTGTATATCTAATAGAATTAGATGAGTTTTAAAATGTAAGTTATCATGTGCGGAACGACAAACAAAACACAATAGAAGTGTTTTTTGATCCATTTAAGATTCAACTATAATTAAAATATAATAACTAATTAATATGTGAAATTTAAAAACACAATATTTAAAAAACAAGATAAATTAAAAAAAATTAAATTGAGCTAATAGCATTTGACGTTTATGGGTTCACAGTCAGTGACCGAATAATATTCTATAATTAAAATAAATTAATTAAAATATACGATATTCAAATCTGACTCGAACGAATTGAAATTTTCACTAAAGTTATCGAATGTAAAATAAATGAAACTACGAATTATACAAATAATTTTTAAAACATTTTTTTTGTATTAAAATTTCGATCAAGTTTTTTTGATTTCCATATTAGTCGATAATATATATTTCAAATGTTTGCTCTAATTTATGTGATGACCATTTAAAAAATTAAACTAAGCATCATTATTTTTTTCAAACTTATTAACAATACTAACCAGCTAATTGTATTGTATAGTTTTAGTACTTAAATTTAATTTCATTTGAGTTTAATTATTTAAGAACGATATAGAAATATTTTAATTTTGTATTAAAATTAATTGTTTATATGAAAATAATATATGTTTATATGAAATATTAAATACAAACTTTATTGCATCATAAAATAGGTTAATAAATTTGAAAACTTTAATATTTTGTGATTTTTTTTATTAAATTTTCAAATATCTAAAGTTCAACTTATTAAATGCTATTATAAAAATATTTACAAATTATATTATAACACTTACTAAACATTGTAATAAGCTTTAAACATTTTGTTTACAAATCATAAGAAAGTTTGACAGCTTTGTAAACTTTTGTATTTAAACATGTGCAATCTAACAAGTGTAATTTTTCAGTTAGTTTAAAAAAAAGTGCTTAAAATTAAAAATTTATTTCTCAGCAATCTGTCTGTGTCATCAAATGATTGATTTAATACTTTAGATTGTAATAGATTACGAGCTTTAAAAAGAGCAGGCGGTTTTCCAGCCGCCCAATGTGGAGCTCGCAAAATACAGCTTTATGTTCTTTATAAAAATTAAAAGTAAAAAAAAAATCTTTATAAAAGTTAAATACTTGACTTCGTGATATTGGACATAAAAAAACAAAGAATCCTTTTTTTTTAAAAGATAAAGGAATAAAAGAACTTTTGCGTACCAGAAAAACACCAAATTAGATGTTTGATCAATGTTCCTCAATTGTAGCTTTTTTGCATCCTTAGAACGATTTTAATCGGTCTAACATATTTTTTTGTGTATAAAAAGATTCCAAAAAATCATTTTCTTTTTCGGCATTTTTGTATGGGGGTTATCCCACTCCTCAACCCGGTCCAAAGACAATAACAATTTTACTATTACAAAAATATCATCTCTTACAATACTTTTATTATCTAAAGATCAATTGGTTTTATTTTACAAAGAAGTTTCTGATTTTTATTACAACTGCGTTTTGAAAACTGACATTTTCAATTTTATTATTAAATTTTATTATTAATTAAATATTATTATTTACTTGAATGTATGTGAGAACTTGTGTTAAATTTATTACTATAAATTTTTTTAACAGGTGTTGAATTGGTTAATATACTCTGTGCAATAAGGTATTTAATTTCTTTTTTAACTATCAAATACTTAAGTTTTCGGTATTCACATAAATATGTCGCATTTAAGTACTTAAAATTTTTGACTTTTACCTGAAAAAATAATAAATAGCAACTATTTTATCATCTAAATATTTATTAATAAAATTTGTTTTTAATTAAAAATATTTGAGTATTTTCTCTTTTTTTTTAATAGTTGTTTAAATGAGAATTTATGGCTTTAAGTATTAATTGCATAATTGAGTGATATATCTATGCATTTTTAAATACGTATAAATGAAAGAAGCACTGTACTTTAATATATATATTTTAATAGAATTTACACTGTTTTTAATAATATTAAAATAGTATTGTTATGCACCTGGAAGTAACAATTAGTTTAAAAAAAATTATCGTTCAGTTCAAAGTAAAAGTGTGTACTTAAGAACTTTTCTAAAAATTTATAAACTTAAATATTTTTTAAATTTAATAATAATATTTAAAAAGTGTTCCACGAAATTAGAGAACATTTAGAATAAATCGAATCGATTAAAATTCATTGTGCAAATATAGTGATTAACATTACTTGCAAAAAATTAATAGTTAGTGGTACTATAGTGAAAATATGTTATAATTAAATTTTTTTTTAGAAAAATTTTAATTTTAAAAGGAGTTTCTATCATTTTAAGAAATTCGAAGTGTGTTAAAAATTTAATTGATACATTCTGTCCAATGCATAACATTGAGTTGAACTCATTGAGTAAGTAATAAATAAAGAATTAGAAATCAATGATTTAAATAAAGAACAAATATTAGTCACTTTTATTATAAAATCTTGTCTTAATCAAAAATCTATATTAGGTTATTAATTGGATTTTGCAACCAAAAGCTAGAAGAATAAGTTTAGAAATTTTTTAAAGTATATAACAATAGTAATAAAAACAAAAAAAAAATGATTTAAAAAAAATATTAATTTTAGTATTATTAACTTTAGATTTATTATAAGATTTGTTATTTTTAATTAATCGAGGAAACATGTTTTAATTAAATATTGATACTTCCCACATGTATTTATTTTTTCAATAAGTCTTTTTGAAAAATTTGTTCGTTAAAAATGTGCTCGTGTCGTGACTTACTAAACGACTATTAAGATTGCACATGTTTTTAAAAGATTATCTTTTTAAAGAAGATTTTTATTTTGTTGGTTGTTTTTATTTTGTTACTTGATAAATAGTTCCGCTTTTAACTAAACGTTTAAAAGCGGGGAATTATTGCAATATGTATTGAAATATGTTATATAACCATTGTTTAAATCATAACTAATTGTTATGAAAAAAAAGTGATGAAACACTGCAACCAATTTATTAATATCCTACATCTTAATAAACTGAAAGGTTCTATCTTTATTAGTTATGAAAATATATCTTTTGAGGTATGAGGGGCTACCCTTACCACAGACAAGTAAATACTCATCTTATATAATATTAATTTAACTGTGCCTTACTTTCACACTTATCCCACCTAATCTTCAGGAACATAAACGAGATTTGATAAGGTACACTTTTATCAAATGTTCAAGTTTTTATCATTGCAACCCTCGAAGATATGTTTGTTTGGGCTGAGATGCACAGAATATCCGAACTTCCACTGCAATTCTCTTCAAATTAAGAACACAAAGAAAATACAGCAGAACATCTTTGTGTAAACTTGAAAATTCTATCTTTTCATTTTTGGACTATGGTCAAGGCATGCTAACTGTTTTTCCTTCTTCCAACTCTTGCTGCTCTTTAACCAACGTTCTGTAAACATTTCAATAAAAATATTTTTTAGCTTTTAAGTTATTCTGCATACAAACAGACAAACATCGCTACATCAATTGCTATGCACAACTTACTCGCTTCCTTCTAGTGGTTAATAAATATTTATTTGATTTAAAAAATTTCTATGGAAATACTTTAATACGTCTATCACTAAAGTCTGTTATGTATAGAATAGTTTTAGCATAAATCACAATCTTTCCTGTTTATACTTAACGTTACATTATCGACTATTTATTAATAATATTAAGAAACAGATGTTTTAAGTTATTTGTGTTTAATAACTTTCCAATTGCATCCACTTTAGTAGTAACAAGTGACTGTACTGTAAAAATTTAATTATTTTTATTTTATTTCAATTACTTATTATTAAAAATGATTTATTATTGAATTTTATTTTTCTTATTTTCTTTTTAGGACTCTTTATTACACAAAAAATTTATCAATTTATAAACTTGGAAAAAGTTTTAGAACAAAAGATTTTTTGGCGGACCTAATAAACCGGAACACAATCATAACTATTTCAGATAATTTATTTTTTTAATCAAAGTCTATTTTAAGAATTAAAATTAATAATACCTAAACCCATTAAGAACACAAAATCCACCAAAATCCACCATTAAAAATAACAACCATGACAGTGGTGAATTTTGAACCGAAAAAACAAACAACAACCACATCATTTGAGGTGGCATTAGCTGAAACAGGTAAGAATTAAAATTTTTAATACTAAAATAAAAAAAAACGAAATTTTACAATTAATTATTATAGAGATGTTATCACTTTATTACCAGCATATGTTTTCGCAATCATTTTACATATGGAATAAAAAAACTAAAAAAATAATCGCGAAAATAAATGCTAAAAATAGTCAGGAAAGTAAATATTTGCAAAATATAGAATTAAAAAAGTTTTATTTTTATGGACTGAAAATAAATATTATAGAAATGTTGGACTGTTTCGTCAATTAATATTTACAATAGCTTACTTTACTTAGAATAATAATGACTAATTAAGAAGAGCTCTTTTTACATACAAATTAACATTCACATTCATACTATAGTCAGTCACTTATCCATACTCTGGTCTGTCAGTGTCAAGCCTTGGTAAGAACTACAGTAAAAACTACAGTAGAAATTTGATATATACATTGGTACAGCAATTTTACTAAAATTCAGGGGAGACTCTAGTTAACTGTAGCATTTTGTGAGTAACTTGCAGTATCAATATTACGGGGTTATACTAGGAGACTCTCTTCATGGCTTTTGAAACAGTTCGACAAAATACAATATAATAAAAATTTAATTTTGCAATTTCAAAAAATTGTTAAAAATGTAAAGACTTTGATATTAAAAATGTTTTAATTTTTTTATTTTTGTCAACTCCCAGCACCCTATAATTTTATTCTTTAGTTATCAATTTTGAACAAATAAAAGTAGTGGGTTGATAATGTACTGTAAATGAACAAGGATAACAATTATTTAATTAAAATTTAATTAAGATACTTATCTAAAAATAAAAATACAATTAATTTTTTTTTATTGCAGAATTCGGACAATTTAACTATTTTGTAATTGTTGTATCTGGTATCATTATATATAACACAGTACTAGAAGCGATTGGTATCAGTTATGCTCTACCAATTGCTGAATGGGATTTAAATTTAAGTCAACAACAAAAAAGTTTATTAAGTGGCATCAGTTTTGTTGGTATTATATGCAGTTCACATTTATGGGGATTTTTAGCTGATACTTTGGGACGTCGACGAATTATGATTCCATCATTAATTATTGCATTCTTAATAACAATTTTATCAAGTTTCTCAGTTAATTTTGGAATGTTAGTGTTTTTAAGATTTTTAAATGGTATTTTGTAAGTATAAAAGTTCAAATTGTTCAAAAACAACGTTTTAATCTCTTGAATTTGTAGTATTTGTGGAAGTTCAGCAACCATATTTGCATATTTAAGTGAATTTCATATTGGTAAAAACAGGAACAAGGCAATTATGGCCGCCTCTTTTATTTCAGCAATATTAGCTATCAGTTTTCCCTTTGTCGCATTGTTCATAATAAATCAAAGCTGGCATTTTCCTATTAATTTCTTGGGCATAACTTATAAACCTTGGAGACTTTATATTGTTAGTTGTGGAATGTTGGGATTATTAGGATCAATTTGTTTGTGGAAAAGTTATGAGAGTCCAAAATTTTTATTATGTGTCGGAAAAGAGGAGAAGTCTTTGGAAATTCTCAAAAAAATATTTGCAATAAATACAAAAAAAGATCCCAGCTGCTATTCGGTGATTTTTTTTTAAAAACTTTAAATTAAAATTTTGTTAAAATGTCTAGTGTTTTTATTATACAGATTTCACATCTTGAGTGTGAGCAATCATCAATAACCCGTGAAATAGCAATGAATAAAGAAACTTCAAAATCCATATTATTAATATCCAAGTTAGTTTGGCAGCAGACAGCTCCACTATTTTCTAAAAAAATGATTCATAGTACAGGACTTTTGTGTTTCATGCAATTCTGTGTATTTGTAACAGCCCATGGAATTCGTATGTGGATGCCAGAAATTTTAAACAGTGTTGAAATTTTATTGGAACGTAATAATACAACGACTGATGTTACAATTTGTCAATTGGTGCAATATAAAAGAAATCTAATATATACCCAGCAAAATAAATCTTTAGTGAGTCCACTTTCATTATAATCGTATTGTTAGATTTAAATTAAAGAGAACATTAATTTTGAAGGAAACCGAACGTGTTGATACTTTAGAATTTGGAACAATAAAGTATTCAGTTATATTTGAAGCAGTATACCCTATTGTTTTTCTTGTTGTTGCAAGTGGGATGAAAGTTATTGGTCGGGTCAAAATTTTATGTATGTAAACAAATGTTTTTTTCCATAATTATTTTATAAAATATTTATTTAATTTTAGTTTTAATTTTACTGACATGCGGATCTTGTGGAATTCTATCTGCACTTATCAATAAACCAATCGTTGGAATTTTATTATATTTAATTCAACTTTTAGTTGGAATTGGAGCAACTGTAATCAATTCTTTAAGTGTTGAACTATTTCCAACGCATCTAAAGTAATATATTCCTTTAATTAAATAAAAGTTGTAAAGATTTTAATTTATATTTATTTTCAACAAATCATCTTTCAGAACGATGGCAGTTTCTATGGCTTTGATGTTTGGAAGGTTAGGTAGTGTGTTTGGATCCAATGTTTCGGGACTTCTAATTACAAATAATTGTGAGTCAGTATTTATTGGATCTGGGGTGCTACTAATTTTTTGTGGGTTTTTGGGTTTCCTTTTACCAAAACCTGATAAGTCCTCTGAAGCTGTTAAGACTGAACAACAAATTAATAAAGAAGATGTAGGTAAAATTTATATAACAAGACTTTGATATTCAATAAGTTTTTAATATTTTAAGTAATTTTAAACAAAATATTTATTTATTTTTTAAATTATTAATACCAAATCAGGTATTGGTAACCATGGCTCCTTTGTAGTTAAATTTTAGAATTTATAAATTTTTTTTTGTATATTATTTAGTATAATCTCTAATTTAAGTTAATTTAATAATTAAATTTAAAAATTTTAATAATTAATTGTTTTTATTTATTTATTTGATAATTAAGTTTCCTTTTGTTAAACTAAATTTTATTTATTTAAAAAAATACCATATTCAGGACAACTTTGAATTACACATGTACTATGTGGTATGTTTGGAAGATTGAAAATTTTATTTTTCTTCCTGAATATTATTTTGAAGATGATTTTCACTATAAAATTATTAAAAACTTTCCAGGAAAATCTTTTATAAAATTTTCAAGTGTATTTTGAAACATATCAAAAAATTTCACCCAAATAAGAGTTGAAATTATTAAGTGTTAAATTTAAAAAAAAGAAAAAAACTGTTTTTTATAAAATGAAAAGAAATTATCTTTTCAACTTTTGGTTGAGCAATTTAAATAAAATTATAATTAGTAGTCTACTAATTTGAATGGTCCTTGGTTATAGCAACCGTTAGTAACATTCAGACATGAATGCTTTTTCATGTATTTTATTTTATTCAATGCAATGTGTATCATATGTATAAAATTTGATATGACATCACTTTAACACTTCAAATTGTTGTATGAAAAATTTGCAGGATGAGCCTATGAAATACTGAAACTTCAAACTTTGTTTTCTTTCTTTTGTGAGAATGGTGTGACAAAAATGAACTTTTTGGGTTTTTTTTTATATAAAACTGCATTCAATGCTATTTATTAACGTATGCATAATAGCATAAAACTGCATTTTGTTAGTGTATTGAAAAAATTGCTCCCATTTGCAATGGCATGAAAATTTTCATAAAATTTTATACACATACAAATAAATCAAAAAAAGGGGTAAAAAAAAAATCCCAACTTCAGTTTTGTTCAGAGATTCTAACAAATTTCAGTAAAAATTCAAAAATATTAAGGTGAATGTTTTATAATATCCAGGATATAATTAAGGTGAGTATATATAAGTTGAATTTTGACTCAATTTTTTTTAAATTATAGGATTTGACATTCATTAATTAAAGGAATATGAAACGAATAAATTAAATAATCAGATATTGTGACAATTAACTTAAAAAAAAATTTTTGAACTCAGAATCAAAAAAATTGTAAAAATTAGAGAATTATTCATTATCTTGTTGCAATTAAAGGGTACATTCAAAATTGTATTGTATTGAACATTTATGTGGTTCCAAATTGTATTGGAAAAGATTTTTATAATTCAGGGGTACATTTGAAAAGAAAACATAAAGAAACTACAAAAAAAACTATGGATAAAAAACTTTTAATTAAAGGAATAAGTAAAATTAAAATTTAAGTTCAAGAGTTCCCCAATTAAATTGAAAAAAATCAGGGACTATATAAAAGTATTTGTTAGATGTTATTATGTTTTTGATCTGAAAAAAAATATATCTAATAAAACTTATATAACTTATTTTTTGTTGGGTTTTGTGAAATCGAAAGTGTACAGCAATAACCCCACAACAATTCAAGAGCTTAAAAACAACATTATCGAGCAGATTTCAACCATTGAGAACAGTTTATTGAAAAACGTGATTCAGAATTTTGGTAAAAGATTGGAAGCCTGTCGAAGTAGTAGGGAGGGGGCCACTTGGCCGACATAATTTTTTATTATTAACCGGAATCTATTTGTAATAAATTAAAATAAAAATATATTTAATATTTCAAAAAAAAAAGTCTTGTTTTATTAAAATTAAAATGATACCTCAAAAACACATAATATATATTATATATTAATATACTACATGTAATTTAAGCAATGCAGCGTTTTAAAAGAACCTTTGTGTGTACAAGTGGACTATTTAATTTACAATGAATTGAAACAACAAGCCTTTTTTTAAATTTAAATAATGTTCAAATTGAATTGTTTGTTTGAGTTCTTTTTAATTTACTCAATTTTATGAGTGCGATGAGGGATTAGGATTAACAATCATTAAAATAAAATTTTTCAATTACTAAGCCATCTTCTAGTAAAATAATAAAATTTTTTAAAAGAAACACATGTAGATGAAATATTTTCAAAGCCAATACAAAAAAATTTAAAGCAATTTTTAACTAAAGCATTTTAATTAAAGCATCAGAAGATATTTTAATCTTGCATCATTATATGTGATTAAGCGATTTGTACTGCAAACAGATCACTTTTTTAAATGTTTAAAAAATAAAGTTACTTTTTTTTTGATAGAGTATACCAATAAAAGTAATCCCTAACGATACTTCCTTTGAATGGATTTCAATTTCTGAAATAATCCGTTTCAATTGATAATTACTTTATATTGATTTTAAGAAGATTAAAAACTTTCATTTTCAAAACGGTTTTAATCAAAGTATTAGTCTATTTACATGAAATATTTTTTATTTTTAATTGATATTATATAGAAAATGGCTTCCGGAAAAAAGGGTTAAGGGTTTTGTATCAGAATTGTAAATCAAAATTGTTTTGAAAAAAATTATCAAATGTATTAAGACAAAGGTTCATGTAAATGAAATTTGAGACTGATTCAATATATATGCTATGCTATAGATAGTGCAATGTCTGCTACTTAGAAAACAAAAAATTGGATAAACTAACAGTTAGGTTATACGAAATACGACACGAGAGTGTGCCAAACGGATTCTTTGGTCGATGCCTTCCACAATTGAAAAAAAAATTCGAATTTATTTTACCCCTTATTTTTCCTCTTTGCTTAATAATTGTTAATGTCGTACATATAGATAGAATAAAAAACTTGAATTTCGACACCTTCCACTTGCACATGAAGGAGGGGATATTAATTAAATTGATTGATACGTTTTTTCCATTATAATTGCTGCTAACGGCATTTCATGTAATCCAACAAATTAAGAATTAACAAGTAACATTTCTAAAAGTTAGTCAATATCTTATCCTTTTTAAAAAAATTTAACAACTGTAATTGTCCCTCAGTTATTTATATAAAAGAAATTGAATAACCTTTTATTTGACCAGACACATCCATCTATTCGATTTATTTATAATACGTTCCAATATGCTCAATAACAAATGTATTATACCAGTTTGTTTGTTTTGCAAGGATTGAAACTCTTATTAGTTTCTGAATTATTCCTTGAATATAAAAATAAAACTAACAAAACGATTATTGAATAAACATAGTATTAAAATATTGACCAAAGTCATCCTTAAAAAGCATTAAATAAAACTAATTTATACATTTATCGGATGAATTTATACAAAGAAAAGCTCTTTTGTGTTATATGCATCAGTCATAAATAATCTGTTATTTAAATCAAAAACTTTTAAATCATATTTACTTAACTGTAATACTTTTTAAAGCAGTGTTAAATTTCATATGTGTATAATGTACACATACTTTCATACAATATCACGAATATATGAAAATAATCATTGAATAAAAAGAAATGCATAAGCTTACAAGTATCTGTCGATGATAATCATCCGGAAGCAAGATATAACAAAAACAACAACAACATCAAAAAAAAATGTAAACTAAAGAAAAGTATAAGGACGTGTCTAACTTAAGGAAAGACTAGACATACAGACATACTAGACGTTTTAAATAAAAAAATTGAATAATTTTTTACTTACTTTTATTCCTCTCTGGTCGTTTTTATAATCTTAACTCTTTCATGCATACATACATGCATACATATATACAAAAATTTATTTAAAATATAGAATACCATAAGGCAAAGATGCATTTCAGCATCATACGAACTATGATTAGACGTGAAGCATAAAAGGAGGAAAACATAAAATAAATATAAAATTTTTATTGGTGAAACTTCCGGAAAGGGGTTGTGAGCTATCAAGATGACGTCATCACATAACGGTACTAAATATCTCAAAGTTTCCGAATATATATACCATTAGTAGCGATGGCGCCATCTAGTGGTCGAAAAATGCATTACAAAAATTTCCTAAGATTTTGTAGCATTTTAATTAAAATGCTATATTTTTCCTGTAAGACCATAAACTAGAACCAACATCATATAACATTGTAGAGCATAATATTGCCTTTCATATAAATCTGGCTTCATCTGAATCGGTGCTACCGTTTTTAAGATATTGCAATTTAAAGTGAAAATTTAAAAAAAAAAATAAAAAAATCAAACTTTCAAGAAAACTACTATAACTGTGAAATTTTCAAAAACACCCTGTATTATTATTATACCATTAGAAAGGTCTCTTAAAACTCTTTCCAACGGTATATAATAAGTATGGCATATGTTGACAAATAGCCCCACCAGAGAACATAAATGCAAAAATGACGCAACAATTTTATTAAAAAATACATTTTCATACTTTATTTGTCATAAATTTATTTTGCCTTTTTGGCAAATTTAAAAATGTAAGAATGCATTTTAGGTTTCGATACAATATTGAGTTTGGTTCTGGCAATTTGTTTTCAGGGATTTTGGAGGTGACAACCTCAAAGTTTTAAATTTTTTTTTATTTAAATATGTATGTAAAAATATAATTAGAAAGGCGCTTAGGCTACAAAATCAGAATTATGCGCTTTATCAGATTATAAGAATCTGAATTAGGAGGATTTTAGAGTTGCATTTAAATTCAGGATTGCCGCGTTTTCCAGAATATTTATATATGTATATGTATATCAAATATTAGAAGAGATTTTAGAGGCGGATTCTAAATGAAGATTACCGCTTTTTCCAGAATATTTATATGTCTATAATATATATGTATGTTAGTTCCTCAATCAGAAGGGATTTTATAGTTAGTTTAAAATTTGTGATAGCAGATAGGGATTATATTTTTATTTCATTATTTTAACTAAAGATAACTTGATAACCTTTATAATAAATGGAATTTGTATTCAAAACTTAGCGGAATGTCGTAATACGTAGTGTCTGAAAAAAAAAATCTACTAAAATATAAATTTACATTATGCACATAAATATGTAGGCATTAATCAGTATATAATTAAAATATATACCTAATTACGTTTATTTGTTTATTTATATATAATAATATGTGAGTTATTAAGATGCATCAAATAATTAAAAATAATGAAACAAATAAATAAATAAAGAATTTATAAGTCCAGCTCTAATAGTTGAATCCAACTCTAAAATCTTTTCTAAGTCAAAATCTGGCATACTCATATACATTTTTAAATATTATGGAAAAAGCGGCAATCCTGATTTAGAATCCAACTCTAAAATCTCTTCTAATATTGGATATACATATACACATATATTATAAATATTCTGGAAAAAGCGGATCACCTGATTAAGAATCAAACTTAAAAATCTCTTCTAACATTGTATATACAAACACACATATAAATATTCTGGAAAAAGCGGTAATCCTGATTTTGATTCAGGTTCTTGTGTGTATATATGTTTTTAAATATTCTGGAAAAAGGGAATAATTCTGATTTTGTAGCTAATTCTAAGGTCCTTTCTAATTATATTTTTACATACATATTTAAATAAAAAAAATTTTAAGACAATATCATGCCCTACAATATTGTAAGATGTTGGTTCCAGTTAATTGTCTTACAGGAAAAATATAACATTTTAATAAAAATACTACAAAATCTTAGGAACATTTTGTAATGCATTTTTCGACCACTAGATGGCGCCATCGCCACTAATGGTATATATATTCGGAAACTTTGAGATATTTAGTACCGGTATGTGATAATGTCATCTTGATAGCTCACAACCCCTTTCCGGAAGTTTTGCCTTTTTATTTAACTCCGTTGCATTACAATGAATTTTCATTTGTTTTTGGTCCAAGATTTTTTCTTTAGGAAGTGAATTTTTTTTTCTAATCTTTTGTTGCTTTGTTTTTCTTTTCTGGTTGTCTTATAGTTTTTTTTTTGTTGCTTTGTAGTTTTTAAAATCCTTCCAATAAAGATGTGATTTTTAGTAATATAAAATTATTTTCTATTCTTTTGTTTATATGTTTGTATGTTTTATTTTATACGGATGTTAAAAATACAATAGAATTACAGGAAAATGTACAACAAAAAAACTGAAATAAATAGAAATGAAAAAAACTGAAAATCCCTACTGATATTTAAGACGAATGAATGCTACTTTTGTGAAAAAATTTTAATCTTAGTTTTCTTTTATGATGAAAGTAATTTCAACTGCTTATCTGTACTCTAAACTTTTCTTTGCTTTTGATCAAAATTATGTTTATATTATTTAAAATGGTTTAATTAAATTAAAAAAGTAGAGCTAGGGTGTAGGATTGAGATTTAGATAAAGGCCTTTTTTCAATTATTACTAGTATTATTATAAATCTGGTTGGAAGTCTGAAGGATCAAAGCGTAAAATAAAATAAAATTAAAAAGTTTTAAATCACAAAGTTTACTAAAATTCTTATCATCATTTAATTTTTTTAATATGCAAAAAATCATTGAGCGCACATATAAGCAGTCAAACTATTTGATTTTCTGGTACCGCGCACACATAGCAATTAACAATTGTATTTGGTATAGTTTTAAAATGGATTTAGTAGAATTAGCATGCATTTGTGTTCTTGAAATTAAAAGAAAGCAAAAATTAAGGAAAAGACGATATTGGGATCACCCTTTACTAAGCCAAAGATTAATAAAAGGACAATTTCACAAAATTTATGAAGATATGAGGTGTAACCCTGAAAAATTTGTCGTTCATTATACAAGGAGTGTTACTTCTTTCGAAAGTTAATTATATCAATAACAACTTATCATTATTATCAGCAGCCATCGTTTAATTATATTACATAAAAATCCCTATTTAAACTGAATAGTAACTAAATTAAATATTCATATAAATTCATATAAACTAATGGAACACAAATGTGCAATCAAACAGTTAGAAAACTAAAAATTGCATGTCTGTTCAAGCCCTGAACGGAATCTGCAACTTTATCAAAAAAGAACAGAACTTAGACTCTCTCAAAAAATTGCAAATATCTGACAACAATTAATATGGATTGACTTCTGTACGAGTGAAGCAGTAGAATTTTGATAAGGAATTTTCAAAAAACTTTCAGTTCTTCTAACAAATGGTTTCATTACCAAAATATAAACTAATATTAATAAAACCCATTTTCTCACTTTCCTCATATTTATTTCATTTTCAATAAATTTTTCCAAAGACTTAAAAGAACGAAAATAGAATTTTTTTTTTTAAAATCTTAAATTAAATAAATTTAAACTTTCATTGTCTTATTTTTTTGCTTTATTTTCTCACAAAAATTAAAGTTTGTTTAAAGTTTAAAAAAAAAATTTTCTTTAAAAGAAAATTAGATGTTGGGTAATAAAAGAGTGGTAAAAAATTAGGTCACGGAAAATTGATGAATTTCAAAAAAAAAAAAAAAAACTTTTTTAATACTTTTCGAAACAAAAGAACGGTAAGTTTTTCAAATTAAATTTAAATTTACTTTTATGTTTTATAATAAAAAATAAATTTGTAAGAAATCTCAATTTAATTATAATGTTAGAATTTCTTTAAACACGTTTAAGTAAGGTTAAGCCTTTAAGAACAAAATTTCTATAATTTTGTTTGGAATTTTGGTAGGAGTTTTTCCTCAAACTGAAACATTAAATTTCTAAAAAAAAATTTAAGATTTGGGAATTTTTATTCGAAATTAAATTATAAATTAATAAAAAAATTCTATTTCTAAAACTGAAGAAGTTTTTCAAAGTTTAAACAAATTATTGCATCTTCTTTTGCCTGTGTTCAAAGAACGGATCAAATTATTTTTTATTGTATTAATTTTGATAACACCAAAACTTTACTTTCATAATTATTATATACTAATGACAATGTACATAATTTGTACAAGTATTGCATTTTTTTTTTACAGTTAAAGTTAAAACTTTACTTCATGTCAAAGAAATTGGTCACGACAAATTGCTTTTTTACTTTGTGAATCCCCGAGTATCAAATTAGTACTTATGCACTTTATCATTATAAAAGTTTTTCTATTCATATTATATACATATAACAAAATTTGTACATGTATTAGTTTTTACAATAAAACATATAGTATACAGATATTATATAAATAGTATTAAAGATAAGAGTTATCCGGAACAGTACAAATTATAAAAATTTCAAACTTATCGTTTTAAAACAGAAAACTCAATTTTATTAAAGTACTCTATAGGTAAGTTAAATAAAACTTTTACTTATAAAATAATCAAGTACATGGTGTGCTAAAATTTCTGTATTTTGGAAATTTAATTTTTGTGCAAACAGTTTTTTTATCATCATTTATGAAGCAACTAATGTAGGCCAGATATATTATAGACTCACTTATATGGATCGGATCAGAAACTAAGATTACGTCTATTTATAAGTAAATGTTTGTGGATATTTTTATAATCCCTCATAAATGTACTTGAAAGTTCGTAGTTGATTCTTTTTTTAGAACATGAATTTTAAGTAGAGCGAACTAAAATCAATTGTTTCAAAAAAATTATTTTGTTTAAGATAGCGTAAGGTATAAGGTTGTAATTAAATTAATGTTTTTAATTCTAAACAATTGTTTATATCTAGCTAAAAATATGTTTTAAAATCCACCAGTTATTTCTTATAAACTTCTTAAGAAAAAGTGACGCTGGTACATAAAAAAGGTTGGTATCCAAATGAAAGGTTATTTTTAAGATTTTGGATACCAGTTTTAAGAAAACATTAAGAAGCGACTCATTTACTTAAAATATTGAATATAATTTAATTTACTACAAAATATTGTTTCTCAATAGTTATTATAAGACAATGTAATTGAAACATATGAAATTTAGATTTAGAAACTAGTTATTCAAACTCAAATTTATTTATCTTTTGTGGTTACATTTCAAAATTCAGTTTGCTAAAGGTTCTAAAGTTTTTAGTTCAGGTAAGTGAAGCTTACTTTTACAAAATTAACCCATTATGCCATCAAATTTGATGTTTTATGGATTATTCTGTTGATTATGTTGAGCTCTGAACAAATTTGGTTAATTTTTAAAAATATCTTAATAAAAAATTTTTATGACAATATGTTAAATGAACTTGAAACTTAATTTGTAAGTATCATTTATTATATAGCAATGTTGAAAATGTCACTTGTCTGAATGTCTTCAGAGATTTTTTATCAGTTTTCTTTTTTTTTTTATACAAATGCAATTTAAAATATGAACACAGAAAGTTTTTAATACTCATGTAATTTGTAATCATTTTAAATCACATTATAAAAAGTTATCAAGTTATCTAATGTATACAGAACAAGTTATTTATATAAAGTAATATGAATATATCTTTATAATAATATGAAATTTAATATATTTACTTTTAAATATTTGATGTTTGGTTCTATGAATTCCCAGTATTCTTGTAACACAATATAAACTTTAAGTAGTAAAAGATAAAGTAAAGATACTGCCAATGCTACTATTACTGTTCATTTTAGGTTTGGTTTTTTTTTCTCAGATGTGTAGTACATAATTGTATAAACTTTTTACTACTGTAAGAATATATATCATTTTATTATTATCATTTTTATTCACCTGTTCAACCATTTTTCTCTTTTTGTTGTTGTATTTTATTTTTTGTTTTTTTTTTTATTTTCAAAGGTAAAAATATACAAAAGTAGGAAAACAATTTTCATATCAATTCATCTGCACCTATGAACATTAATATATTTTTCAGTCCATATTCCATATATATATATATATATATATATACATATATACATACATGTTCGTGTAAAACTTTTTTATGAAAATAATCTAAACTTTTTTTCCTAGAAAGGTGTTAAATGAATTTTCACTGCAAGAGAAAATTTACATCGAAAACAGTTTTTTTTTTTTTTTCAAAAAACAAGAAAAAATAAAAAATTTGTAAATTTTTTCCTCTATCCAAATTCTATTTTCCGAGACATAAACTAAAAGAGAAAGTTTTATTTTTGGGTTTTTCTTTTTTCTTTTAACATTTTTATCGTTTTTTCTGAAAGCCTTTCCACTCGTTTGAGCAGATAATTTAATGGAACGGTAGGCATTCATATATGAATAATCTTATATGTATATTGATGCGTAGATATGTATGTTTGGTTGGATCTGTAGTTTGTGGAATTAAAAATGAACGTTAGAAAAAATTTGGCAAAATTTATTTCATATTTATCGAATGGCGTTTAGAATTAAACCTGGATAGATATGTTGATCCCATAAGCTCAATTAATCATTAAGCTAAAAAACCACGACACTGAACGAAATTTAATTAAAAAATGTCCATTCAAAGATTAATTATAAACTTATTTTGTTTTAAAGAATTTATGAATCAGAATTTCATTTACTACCTTTCTTCAAAAGCAGTTATAAATTGTTTTTAGACAGTTAATACGTACCTCAGATTAACAATAGTAAAAGATCAGAATGCAGAATTCGAGAGCTTAAATGTAAATGAAATTAGCAAAGCTAAATCAGCAATTAATTAAATAATTTAAATAATCGTTACTAATCGTAGGCTTTTTTAAATTCAAAAACTGCTTCTAAAGTATAAATACTTATCGTAATCAAACAAAGGGGGACACAATTCTAATGAAGATAATTTTCAAAGCTTGTGTTTGAGTTTCACCAAATTATTGGTTTAAAAAGCCTAATAAATATTAGGCACTTAAATTTTTCTTATTTAAATCTACTACTTATTTAAATATTTAAATGTATCTTGCATAGTATGAAGTACATAATTAATCAGTATCCTAAGACTTTTTGGTAATTGCAGAAAGGCAATGATTAATAAATACATTTGCTACTTAACTAAACTAAATACAATTTTATAGGACAAAAAGCCCTTCTACTTGACTGTTTAAAAAATGAATACATTTCAAATACATAAATTTTTTGAATTTAAAGTTTTGGATCAATATCGATTTAGTTTTCCACTTTTCAGTTCCTTATTGTAGTATAAGAACATTACATATTATATTAGTATTAAAGCCTGTTGCAATTGTAACTGACTTATATTTATGTTTAAAAACTACAATTCTTTTCTTGAAAGTCTCCATTTGTATTTAAATTTTGTATATAAATATTGTTTAATGTAGTTCCCAGTACCATGAGTACTTTAATTTTGGAATTTAACTTTGGAAATTTTTTTTAAATTACATTTCAATGCACAGATGATGCACTGAAATATGTAAAAAAAAAATTACCTTGTACATGTACATATGTACATACTTACGTTGTCAATTATGTTCAGAAATATGTTTTTTAAAGTTATTGTTCTAAAATAATTTTATCAACATGACAAATATAGAATTTTAATTCTAAATTTTTTATTTTTCTATTTTGTTTACTTAATTTTACTTTGTTAGATTTAAATTCAAAAGAAAATCCGTCTGTTAGATCTCATATAAAATAAAAATATAAAAGCAAATCAAAAATGTTTTCAATTTTCTATCTTTTTCTATTTATTTTTTTTCTCTTTTTTTTTATATTATTTTCTCTTTCATCTATTTATTCACGAATAAATTTTCATTTTATTCTCAATTTTACCTGTGCACAAAAAGAAAAGGGATCACATTTTTTTTCTCTAGTTTGTCCCCTTCTATGTCTTTGTCTCTCTTTAGTAGATACTGCAAAAAAAAAATAAATGAAAAAATAAGACAAATAATTCTTATTGTGTTACATTAGTTTTGTCTTTTTCTAAATTTAACTCAAATTGAAATTCTCATGAATATATTTTTGAAAAAAGGAGTAAACAAAAAAAAAACAAATGATAGAAAAAATCATTCATTTTTATCTTTTTTCTTTGTCTTCCTTTGACACACATTTATTCAAACGTATATGTATTTAATTTTAAACTCACGATAATATCGTATAAACATAAACAACATTGACTGCTAAAAATGAATCAACATTTTTAAATTTCAATGATTTTGTACGATATTTGTTTCTTTTCACAGAAATACAGTATGGAGAGTTCTGGAGAATAGGAATATTCCAAGGAAAATAATCAACATAATTAAGAACATGTATGACAACGTGGAATTTTCGATATTATACAATGGGAATATCACTTAATCATACACAACTAATGTGGGTGTTAAATGAGGATGCAACCTCTCGCCGTTACTGTTTACCATCGTTTTAGGCGATATCCTGAGGGAAACCAGCAGTATTGAAAGATGCATTTATTAATCGAATGACAAATATCTAGAACACCTAGACTTCGTAAATTACTTATGTCTTCTGTCTAATAACAAAGAAAATGCACAATCTAAATTAAACCACCTACAGCTAACATCCCATGAAATAGATAAAAATAAATTAAGGTATTTATACATTGCAAATGACAACATAAATTATTAGATAATCGTATCGCTGAATATACAACACGTTCCTGTTATCTAGGAAGTATCATCTCGCCTACAGGTGGGATATACACCAATGAGAACATATGAAACAGAATCAAAAAAAGCTAGAACAGCCTTATGGAACATTTCGCAAATATCAAGGCGAACCAAACTAATATTATTCAATTCGTGCATGAATTCTACATTAACATATGACTGCAAATCATGACAGTTCACTAATTCCAGGAAGAATAAATTACAAGTCTTCATAAATAATCATCTCAGAATTATAGTATGCGAATATTCTGGACGAACAGAATAACAAATGCAGACTTCTGGGCACTAAGAAAGGAAAAACCAAAAGTGAAGCAAATCACTAGAAGAAAGTGGAGGTGATTATTAGTGGTTGTACAGCGGTAGTACAGCTATAGATTTATAATTTAACTAAAAGTGATAGTAAAATAATATAGTAAAAAATAGTATAAAATAAATATAAAATAAAATTCACTTCAAACCTCGCAATCTCTAGCTACTAAAGTGATGAGCACAACGGATGTTAATTCAGTGTTAGACTTGATGTGGTTTGAATTAATGTAAATTAGATTTTTAATTTTAAGGATTTCATTTTGCTTATGCATTGAATTTATTGAAACTGAAATTTGTCGACAATTCACTAATAGAAATTTTTATATTTCTAGATATAATTTTTGTTCTTTATAATCCCGACACCCCGATGTAATATTATGCTATATTACTGACAAATTTCAGTTTGAAACTTCCGTAGAGTAATTATATATTTGTATAGGTACAAATTTTTTTGGAAAAATGCAGGTTAATCAAAAACAATATCTCGTTTTCATGATATTACAAAATACTTCGAAACACTTGGACTCAATGGAAAACCGCTGTCTTTAAATATATTGTTTTTGGTTTCTCTTATTTCATGCATGGGCTTCCGTATATAGTTTTTAAATGAATTTATGCGAAATGTTAAAAAACAAAACAATATTTCTTTTCAAATAAGTTCAGTTAACTGGAACTGCTGACAAAATACGCGAAAAATATTGAATGCTACTGTATGTCTAAAAGTTTTTTTGTTTTATGTGTGAATATACCTATGAATTGTTAAAATTCAATGAACTCATTTTCTTAATACATATATACACTCAGTTACCTTGTATCCTTTATGTCATCTCTTTTACCTGAAAGACAAAAAGAAATGAAGGTAAGAAAAACAAGAAATAAGGAATTCGAGACAGATGTTATTCTTTCGATTTTATTGACAAAATATTTCCAAGCTTTACTTTTATTATACTGTTGTATGGGATAGTACAGTACTAACAAGTTCCTTGTTTTTATATAAAAAGGAAGAATATTACCTCATATACTATTTTTTTATCTTGAAGGTGGCTGCAAGTAAACTCAACCTTAAGGCTATGTTATGCTCCAGTTTTTTTTTTGTATATTTTTTTTTTATTTACTGTACTAAATATTAAAATTTATATGAAAACATGTTTTTCACTAAATATAATATATATGCTTTTAAATAAACTTTATTTATTTTACTTTTATATTCTTTCTCTTATGCGAAACAACATACGTTTGCTCATAGATCATGTTTATGATTTTAAGTTTTCTATGATGCGTGACCGTTGTGTTTAAATAAATTGTAGTGTAACTTTATATAATTCATTATATTTAGCGGTTATGAATTTCCAAAGCTTTTGGTTTTGGAGGATATGAGAAAGATGAGTTGAGAAAGCGATGAAATACTACTTCTTAGAGGTAGAAATCTACATGAATTTTTAAAAGGTCAAAATAGTAGAAAATAATAATGCAGTTTGAATACTACTCTTTTGAAATAGTTGGTACCACTTTATGTTTGTCATGTAAATAGTTCAATAGCTCGCGAAATTGTAAAGTAAATAAAATGCAACGCATAAAGACATAAGAATGAAACAAAAATATGAGTATATGGAATTATTTAACCAAAGAAGTATTAGCATATGTTATATTTCATTTTTTTTTTCTCCTCCAAATTCTAGGAAGTGAATTATTTTTCTGTGTTGAAAGCGTACACATGTATGTACATAATACGCTTTTGTTACTATTTACTTTTACTTTATACAGTTTATTTTGTATATTCTAATGTTTATTATTTTTTTAAGAACAACTGAAAGCCTTAACTGTTATTATGAAAAATTCACTAGTATTTTCTGAAAAGATGCACAAATCCCAATTACATTTTCGAAATATATTGTGTGTAAAAGATTTTGAAGGAAAACAAGGAATTTGCGACCGAGTGCCCAATGGATGTATCAAGAAATATGTCTAAAAATATTTATTTATGGGTATTTAAACAATTAATAAAATAAAATATCAATTTAAAAAATTAAAAATAGAGTATTAGATATTAGCTGGTATTAACGATTAGTGTTAAATATTAAGTTAATTAAAAACTGAAATAATTTTATTTTTATATTAGTTAACGAAACATATAATGTGGTTTTTAAACATTTTTTGATTTGATTTAAATCTGAAATTTTTGGAATATTTCTATAATTAGAATGCCTGAAGTTATAACATATTTGTTATTTGATTGATTCGCTAATTACATTTTTAGGTAATTTGTGTTAAATATATTTTAGAAATATAAATTGAAATTTATTTTAAATTTTATTGGAATTTTGAGGTTTGAAATTACCTTGTTCTTTTATTAAAAATAAAAGTTTTGAACACCACTTCCTATGTTCCCTTACCATTCTGTTAAATTTTAATTTTATACGAAATGTAACTAGAGAAATCTGTATTTGTAAAATACAGAAGTTTTGTGTTCTTGTTAGTTTGAAATTTAAAAACACACTTACGAACAATGACATATAAAATTAGAAAAATATATGAAAAATTGCTATATAAATAAAAAACACTGTAGCCCAAGGGTAATGATGTTGGAGTCGTTTTAGCCAATTTTTAACATGAGTGTATAAGATTAAGTCAGAATTTTTTGTCGCTTTCTTGGTTGCAGGAAATGAAGGAAATGGAGTATATCTTATACTTGTACTTTTATAATAAATTTGTATTTGGGTTTGTAAAACTAGAGACGACATGGATATGGAAATATAAATATATTCTTCGTCAGACTTCAATTCGGATGGCATTGGACTATCTGCTTTTCGCCCATCTTACAAAAATTCAAAATTGAATAGATCTTTATATTTTGAGATATTATCATCATATATTTAGATAAAAATATGTCAGCGCTATTTGATCACCTTTCACTCACTTATTTGGTCCAATTTCATGTATGCGGATATCTCTAAATTCGAATTATTCAACTTTGCATTCTTTCGCAAATTCTATCTTTTAAAGACGGTTTTTGTAAATTTCATTTTTGTATATTAATTTTTTTTAAATTTAAAATCATATATTTTTATTAAATAATATTATTTGCTTTTTTAATACATTTAACAAAACATGAAAATACTTTGACATTAAGTACAACCAAGAACATTTTTTGTAAAAAAGTTCTTAGAAATATGAGTATCTTTGTTTATTTGTTGTTTGCTTTAATTTTTTAAATAAATACATTTATTTGATTGTTAGCTTTTTTAACTTTCATTTATATTATTGTTTTAATTTTAATTCATTTTATTTATTATGTTACTTAAAGTTATACAATTTAAAAATAAATTTACAGAACATAAGAATTAAGTTTTACCCAATTTTTATGAAACAAATATTCAAAATTGCATGAAATTCCTTATTTTATGAAAAATTATATTTGAAAATCGCCATTAAAGCACATTCCACTTCACTTTCAGTTTTATTTGATTTTATGATGTTCTAATTGATGTCATTCTAAATCCGCTGCAACCAGGGTAATTTTCGACTACGTACTGTTTTTAGTATTATAATTTTGTAGTTTAATTTTATACCTGGCCGAGAGAGGAATTTATTAAATTTTTCTTCTTATTAATTTAAATAAAAAATTCTTGGGGCTAGCAGAATTTGTATTTCACTATCTCACCACTTGTTAATCTAGTATCAAAAAATTTAAATTTATTAGAAATATCTATGTAGGAAAAAAATTGCATACTTCTAGGATAGTGATTTGGTCTTATTTCAGATCAAAAAAGTGGAAACAAATTTGAAGTTTCTCTATTTAAAGCATATTTAAATGAATCATTTAAGGTTTTAAAGAGCTGTTTTCTTAGTTTCTTTAATTTGAATTGATGGTAAGGTTTTCCAGTTTCCTAACGAGATAAGCATATTTAGTATTAAAATTAAGACAAAGTAGGAAATAAGTTTAACTTAAAATATCACAATTGTATAAATTTAAAGAATCTGAACTCTGTAAAACTAAAAAATAATATGTTAAGTGGATTGTATATATTTTTGGTATAAAACAAAAATATGAGAAGAGCTCTTAAGTTATCCATCAATTTCGGCCCAAACTTAAAAATTCGTAAAGCTATAGCCGTAATTTTTAACGGATACTTATGTCTTCTCTTTTTTCTTGATTTTTGCTAAATTTTATCAGTAGTAGAAACTTTAAATGACAATTTCTTAAATAATGAAAATTTAATCTTTACTTTAATATGATTTTAATAATCCCCCTACCAATCTTATTTTTTCTCTATTTGTTAACATTTTTTCGAGGAAATATAAATTTCTATTTTATTTTCTGATAATACCTTTGTTTATTTCGTGTAATTAACTTTTTTCTAAAGTCTCAAGAGTCTAATTTATTTTAAAATAGATTTATTTAATAATTCCAATTTAATGGAATTTTTCAAATTAAAATTTGAATAAAAGACAACCAAAATTTATTCCAGTATAAGGATGTTCCTAACCTAATATTATAACGTTAATAGATAGTCCTTAAAATTTTTTTTTATTATTTCTTAGTTATTCAATTTATTCTAAATATTATTTAATTTCAACAATTACTTTTTTAATTTCTTTTAAGTTGCCTTCAGTTAAAAGGAGAAAAAAATTTAAAAGAATTTTAAAATTTAATTTTTGACCTCTTAAAAATTTTAACAAAATGGTTACAGGCATTTGAAAGAAACTACATAATATTTAATATTTGACTCTTTGATCCTTTTATTATATAAACAGTTATACGAGTATATGTTCTAATACTTATATACAGTTAATTCTTCATTTCGGAATACAGTAAATAAATACAACCCCCTTATAATAAAAATGACATGAAAACTCAAGAGTCATGTATACAATTTATATGTAAGGAAACGAGAGTTAAAAAACTAACAAATGGAACAAATTAAATGTACGAATACATTGTGTTGCTTGAAGAGAGCTTTAAAACCATTTTTTGGAATAACATAGTGAAAATTTCTGACCTTGCTAATAAAATAAATATTAAAAAGTGGTAAAAAAATGCTAGAAAACATTTTCTTTTCATTCAAAAATATAAAAATAAAATTCTTTTCTTTCTTTTGTAGAATTTTCAAAGAATTTTCATTTTTTAATGTTTACAAAAGTAAATTTATGTTTAAAAATTAACAATTTGCTAAAAGTGTTCTTGAGGTTCTCATTATTTTTTTTAATTTAAAGAGAAAAATAAATATTTTATAAATAGAAATGTTTACCATCGGTTATTATTAAATAAATAAGAACTTTAACATTGAAAAACTTCTTTAAGTTCCTCAAATGTGAAACCTCGTCAAAAATCGTTAAAATGATTAGATGTATAAAACTTAACATCAACTCGAAGTTTTCGTATGAATTAGTTATATTTGATTTCAGCCTTTAGTTTTATGATTGCTCCCGTACGCTTACAACTATTCCTAAGTTTTTTTGAGGTAATAACTAAAAACTTTGGCTGCATAAACTTTTAGAAAGTTCTACCAACCACTAATATTAATACATCAAAAACCTTATCAAATAATGATTGTTGTAAACTTAAAATGTAGTCTAGAGTAATAAAATGTTTTAAAAAGTTTAAGTTATTGTTCTAGGAAACAAAGTTTTAGTTTTGATAACGGTTCGGATGATGTTTATATTGAAAAATTATAGACCGGACTAAATTAAGTTAGGAGTTTTAGCTAAGTTTTTCAAACAGTTGAATTTTTACGGGCATTTTTTGAATGGGAATATTCTTAAGAATCTCATTCAGATACTACCTCTTCTTATAATTTGAAATAGTTACCCAATCTGGTTTTCGTAACACATATGCGAACATTAACATTTATCTTTTGAATACTTTGTCTAAATTTCCGCACCTTTTTTAATCCAACAACTTTGCTAAAAGTGTTCTTGAGGTTCTCATTATTTTTTTTAATTTAAAGAGAAAAATAAATATTTTATAAATAGAAATGTTTACCATCGGTTATTATTAAATAAATAAGAACTTTAACATTGAAAAACTTCTTTAAGTTCCTCAAATGTGAAACCTCGTCAAAAATCGTTAAAATGATTAGATGTATAAAACTTAACATCAACTCGAAGTTTTCGTATGAATTAGTTATATTTGATTTCAGCCTTTAGTTTTATGATTGCTCCCGTACGCTTACAACTATTCCTAAGTTTTTTTGAGGTAATAACTAAAAACTTTGGCTGCATAAACTTTTAGAAAGTTCTACCAACCACTAATATTAATACATCAAAAACCTTATCAAATAATGATTGTTGTAAACTTAAAATGTAGTCTAGAGTAATAAAATGTTTTAAAAAGTTTAAGTTATTGTTCTAGGAAACAAAGTTTTAGTTTTGATAACGGTTCGGATGATGTTTATATTGAAAAATTATAGACCGGACTAAATTAAGTTAGGAGTTTTAGCTAAGTTTTTCAAACAGTTGAATTTTTACGGGCATTTTTTGAATGGGAATATTCTTAAGAATCTCATTCAGATACTACCTCTTCTTATAATTTGAAATAGTTACCCAATCTGGTTTTCGTAACACATATGCGAACATTAACATTTATCTTTTGAATACTTTGTCTAAATTTCCGCACCTTTTTTAATCCAACAACACAAAATATTCTAAACCCAAATCCTTCTCTCATCCTCGAAACCAAGTTGTCAAAAATCTAACTGTATGTTTGTGTCATAGGTCCCAACTTACAGTTTGATTTTAAAATAGTCGGGATTTTGTTGTGTTAAAGAAGCTCATACCAAAGTAATATCGCATATTTATAATGGAGGACTTTCGAAGTTTTCCACTATTATATATATATATATATATCTCGAAGCACAATCACGACTAGAAAATGTCAATTTTGCTTTATTATAAAATATTAAACAAAAGCGGGTGAAAGTATAATACAAAGGATTAAAAAATTTAATTTACAAGTTTAAAAAAAAATGATGTCAAGCTTGAAACTATTTAACATACATAATAGCAACTTAAAAAAAACACTAATTTTATACTCAAGAGTTGAATAATGGTTGAAAGGATGAATACAGGAATACTCTTGTAATCATTTATTCATCCATTTCAATTCTTTTATAATAATAGTTTGTTTCCATACTTCAAGTCGCAAAATTCTACCTTACGTTTTTCAGTCTTTTTATCATATTCATACAATTTTTTAATTTTCATACGATTAATGTTTACCGTTATATTCAACGACAACGTCATATTCATAAGAATAGTATTTGGATATTGTATGGAAAAAAACCATTTAGAATTCATGATAACCTTGTATTAAATTTTTCAATTTCTTTGAAACCTCTACATTATCCCGCATCATCTTCTTTTAATAAAATTTCTTTGGATCTTTTTGGTTTCTATGTGTTTGTAAATATATGTGTAATGTATGTATTACTTATAAAAAAAAATAGAAAAAAAACAAATGAAACTTGTATCATAGGGAACACCACCAACGCTACAGCAGTACAACATTATACGATATAATGAAGATAAATAACTCATTAGAAATTAGGTTAAGAAGTTTTTAAAGAATTTTGGGAGAAAATGGTTCTATTTTGACTTAAGGGAGGAAAGCAAACCTGGGAATAACTTTGGGTTTCATAAGAATTAAGAAAATTACTTATTTAGCTTCCTCCTAGATTTGACCTCCTATATTTACACCATATTATAAAGCACTTTTATATTCATTTTATTCTCACTGTTGTGTGAAAATTTTTGCAATAACGAGTCTGAATATAAAATGGAAAATCAAAATAAAGAAAATTCAAATGAAAAACTTTTATCTGAAAATCATTGAAGAACATCAGTCAGAAAGAGAAATCATAAAAGAAAAAAAAATAGATTTGTTTATATAAAATGAATAAAAGATATTTTTTTAATAAAAACTGAAAGAGATAGAAAATAAGTGAAAGAAAGTGGATTTCCACTTTCTTTTCAAAGTTTATTTTATAGACAATAGTAATCACACAAAGTCTTGAAAATTCTATTTTTCTAAATTGAACTTTCTTAATGTTTCACTATTTTTCAATAATATTAGAAATATATTAAATGAACCGGAAAATCTCGATCTCTTCATTATTTTAAGTGGCGTTTCGAATAAATAAATTTTTCATGAAATTTTTATAGTTAGAAAAACTTATGATTGAATGATTTGCAGAGTTGAATACGAAATGAGTTCAATTGTTCGCCTAAATAGTTTTTAAATAGAAAATAAACTCAACATGATTAAAAGTGGGATTTTTGAACTAGGTTCGTTAGAATTTGAAAACGATTTTTTATTTTATTTCGACCCAAACTTTACTATATTTAAGATTGCTTAAGTTGTGTAGTGTTACAGATCTAGTACCCAAATATATTACTTGTAACTTATGCTAACCAAAGTTTAATGGGCCTTCAGTTTTTTTACTGATTTCTGATTCATTTTTGATTCATTGAGTTAAAACAACAAATTACTTTTAAATTAAAATTCAACTTTTTTTTTTCAAGTAATGGAATGGAATATAAGATAGATGGTAAATAGATCAAATCAACATATGGTTATATTGAATTTTAGTGCATTACTTTTTTACTGAATGCAAATATAAACATAATAAAGAAGAACAAGTTTGACACAATTATTCAAGAGTTAATCCTTCAGGTATTCCCATAACACCAATTTTCTAAATAAAGAAAAGAATAGAGCAGTAAAAAATTTTAATATCAGGTGTACATTTAAAATAAAAAAAAAATTAAAATAAAAACAAAACACAAATTTAGAGAAGAAATATTCAGTCATTCCCATCAGGACCATAGTTACTAAGTACATAAGTGTGTACCTCAGTAGGAATTCTTGAATATAAAAAACATTTTTCTATTCCAACCTCATGTTTTTTATTGTTTGTCCTCATTTATGAATGGAATTTTAGAATGGTTTTCTTTTCTATGTTCTTCTATTTCTATTTTATAGAATTAAAAGTTGTCTAACATTTTTGAATAAAAATTTTCAATTCCATGTCACTTGGTTTAAAAAAAAAATATTAATGTCCTGTTCTGAACGAAACGAATTTCTAAGGAATTCGAATTGAATGTGAATGTGAATGTGAATGTGAGTATATTATATTAAGAATTGAAAAAAGAATGAAAATAATGTTCAATGATGTTCAAGTAAAATTTATAACAGGTGTGCATTTTTTAATAATTTTAAAAGGTGAAAATATGTTTTTAGTTTTTTTTCTTCAATTTTTTAGCTTTAACAGCTCCCTCTGCGTGAATGAACATGAACACTTTTTGAGAAATTTATTTATTTGAATGGGAATTTAGATAATATTTTATTAAAATAAACTTTTAAACATTTTTCAAAATTAAAAGCAAAGAAAGTTCTAAGTTAGTTTTTTTTCTCTAAGTTTTTATTTGCTATGAAAGAGAGGGAGTGAACAATAAATAAATATAATCCTATTAAAAGATTTAGAAATTTCAAAATTTTAGAAATTTTCAATATTTTGAGATACAAAAATGGAATTTTGTATTCGATACTAAAACAGATAGCAAACAACATTGCATTTTCAAATTGTAAAAAATTCTTTCCGGGGTTTCTTGTAGGTAATGGATACAATAACAAAAGATTAAAAAAAATTGCGAAAAGTTTTAAAATAAACATTTAATTTGAAAATTGAAAATAATTAAAAAATCATAAAACTATTTTCTAAAATTAAATTTCTTTTATATTCATCAAATAATCACTTGTGTTCAACATTTGTGAGAAAATTATAAAAGTATATATGTATGTAAGTTTTTATTGAAGATTTAGATTTAAACTAATTTTATTAATTAATTTTATTATTTTTATTTTTAAATTTTTTAAGTTTTACAAAGATATAAATTTTTCCAAATGCGTTTTTTTATTAATTTCGTTTTTATTTGCCGAACTTTCATGCGAAAGGCCCCGGGTTCGAATCCCAGTGAAAGTGAAAAAACTTTTATCTGGTTTTCCACTCGACTCAGCTACCATTCGCTTTTGGGTTCAAATTAATCGCTTAATTAATAATTAATTATTATATATCTTTATTAAAAAATACATTAAAATAACAATATAAACAAATGCAAAATATAAACAAATAATTCAATTAAATAATATAACTCACTGATATAGAATATCATATAACTCAAATACAAAATTATTACAATATAAACAAAATAGAACTGTATTTATTGAAAATCTAAGGCATTTTAAAAAAGGTTATAAGGCATAGTACTATCTCATGTTTAAATTGTATGTGGAATTCATTTGATCAGTTCTAATATATGAATATATCTCCCCTGTTCCGACATGCACATATATAGTCAGGCTGTTTAGCCTATCACAGTGAATAGTTAGCACATAGAGGTGCCGGCAAAAAAAAAATTCATATTCGCTGCCACCCGGAGAAAAAGAAGGAACAAAAGACAGCTAAAACCGATTGGTACGCTCTTTTATAGATTTGGAAACGGAAATGCAATTTACTGATCATAGAAGTATGTGCATTCGTTAAAGTTGTATTTAGAAAAGCAAAACGATCATATTATTCGGTTTTTTGAAGTAGTAATTAGAAATATTATAAAAATATATATACAAATAGTTTGTAATATTACTATTTGGATATGATTTATATATTTATACGTATATATATATATATATATATATATAGACAATATCTCAAATCCATTAAACTATTAAGCTGTTTACATCACGTAAAAAAGCCAACGCAGTAGTTTCTATCTTTTTCAATATTAATCATAGCAAGTCTACACTGTTTCTAATAAGCTCTCAAATTTAATCACTAGCATATATAAACTTGTTATTTGATACGCTATTAGTCTCATCAGTAGACATTCTAGTAATTAAATTGCCTAGACAACTTAAGGTTTTATTTTTGATTGGTTATAATACTTAAATAAAATTTTCAGTACCTTAATTGTGAGTTAATAGAACAAATCCAAAAATTTGTAACCATATAAAGACATTGTTTATATAAAGTTTGATTTAAGTCATATTCTCCACTTAACAGCTGCAAATTTCATCTAATGATTTTGCGATTGATTGTGATAGGGGAAAGCACACTATTGTATCACCAAAGTTTTGCAAATTGCAACCCGTTGTGCATGCCAGTACTAAAACTTTTTTTGTTTATTTTATAACTTTACTTTTTTTGTACATGTAAAATTTCATTTAAATTTCCCTTTTAATTAAAATATGTGACCTGTGCCATAGTCAAACTCACACTCCTCGACTAATGATTTCTATAATCTTCTATTCAATAAGTAAAAACAATCGTTTTATACTTTTGGTACAGCAGCCAACTGTTAATGCTTTGTTGCATTGATTACTTTTCCTATTTTTTTTTTTTAAACTTTCAGCACAGTTTATAAAATTACTTTTTATTCAAAATGTCAAACTTAATTCAAACATTTTAGAAAACATCAAAAAGTTTTTATATTCATATAAAAATAAGCCTCTAAACGTCATTAAAGTGAGATGTTACAAGTTTACAAGCACTTTTAATAATTGAACAAAAGAAATTTTTAACTTTTATTCTAAAAAAAAAACTTCAATTTTTTTTGTTGATTGATGCCTCCATCATGAATTTCATTAAAATTGTAAAATATAAAAACAAAATGGAAGAAAATTTAAAAAAAAAATCTTTTTGTGGTTTAATTGTCCAACTTTGGTAAAAAAAAGTTTTCCTAGTTAATTTTTTTTTTAAAAAGTTTTATATAAAATAAAACTGATTCTAATTTAAAAAAAAATTGATTTAGGTTTTTGTATTGTAAAATTATATTTTTTGGTATTAAACTCTTCTTGGATGTTGTGGGTCAGCTGTAATGGATGCTTCACTTTTCATTTGATCAGCCGTTGTTGTGCTATGAATTTTTTTTTTATAAAACAAGGGCTACAATTAGTTTAAAATGCTACTGAATTTATATTTGAATATGATATAAGCTACATTTGGCATAAACTTAGCTTCAGTGCATTGTTCTCAATTTTTGTTTAAAGAACGTTAAGACCATACTTATAGATGCACAATTTTAATTGACTTACAGATCTCTTTCACTAAATCCAAAAGGTTATTCAAGCTCAGGGATTTTTATTAATTATTATAGTTGGGGCTTACAAAATTTGAATTCTGTGTGTAACTTTCAAATTACTGAGTAGAATGACCATCTTTCAAGCGTAGAAAAACAATCTTCAATCGACAAATCATATAATTCTTATAATATCTATGGATCTTTGATTATATTGAGTCAGAAAGAGTCTTATTTATCTTACGGATAACTATTAAAGTTTTTTAGAAAATATTTTGAAAATAAATATTGAAAAAAATTAAAATGAAATATTTAATTGTTCTGGACTTACAAAAAGTTTTCAGGCTTGTTTTTTTTGAGGAAAAATACAATTTTCGTTGTTGTGTTTGGTTTCTTTTTTTCCATTTCTGAAATTGAATTTTTTCCGAATCATGTTTTTATTGAGTTGTATTGCACAAAGGTTAAACTTTCAAGTGTTATATGTTTCCTGGAGACAATTTTTTCAAAAAAAAATTTTATTTCGAGATTAGTTTAATTTGTGTTTGTTAGTATGCGTGTTTGTACATTACTTTTTATGTGGCTAAAAAGTTTTAATAAACTTTTAATTTTCATTCTAAAAAGTAAAATTTTTTGCTTGTTCATAACAAATAGAAAACTAATTTTTACGGAATAGAAGTGGATTTTTTGTAACACAGATATTTAAAATATTGATTTGTACAAATGTTGATGTTTTAAGTGATTCCACAGATAATGAATTTTACAGGTATTTGTACTGGTTTAATTTTTGGGTTAATAGGATTTGAAAATCTGTTAACGGTGTTTGAAAATTTCTGGGCGCCTAAAAGTATGCAATGTTATTATACTTTCTTAAAATAAGACTAAATGGCTTTTAGCTAATCGAAATTATGGGTAAGGGTGCGTTTATGTTGGAGCTGCGATAAGTGATAAGAGCGTCGATAAGAGCATAGCGAAGAAAACTATATACATAATTTAAATAGAGGTGTTTATGTTGGAGCATCGCTTTGATCATCGATAAACGATAAGAGCATAGAAAACCCTTTATTCAGTTTTCTACGCTCTTATCGATGATCAAAATTTTTAAATAAATGTTTTGCTCTCGTTTTTGTTATTGTAATTTTTTAAATAAATGTTATTTTCGTTTGTTTGTTTTTTTTTTTAATACAAACTCTCAAGGAGGTGCAAATATACATTTAATAATGTTATAAATAAAAATTTTTTTTTATTGTTAATAAAATATTTTTTGTTTTATTTTTTTTTGTATAATTTTTTTTTTTAATTTTTTATAATTATAAAATAAATTTTTAAAATATATAATTTAATTTTTTTTTTTAAATTTAATATTTTTTTATTATTACTTCCACCTTTCAATAAATAAACAATTATAATTATGCTTTATTTTATTTATTATATTTAATTCTTAAATGTTTTTTTAATTTAATTTTTTTATTATTTTTTTTTTATTTTAAGAATATTTCCAGATAAATTTAAAACAACCATGCAAAATATTATTTTTTTAATCTAAAACAACCATAAATAATATTATTTTTTTATTCTACATCGCTTATATCGAAGCTCCAATATAAACACTGCATAAGAGCATAGCTTTTTCTATGCTCTTATCGATGCTCTTATCGTAGCTCTTATCACTTATCGCAGCTCCAACATAAACGCAGCCTAAGGCGTCAATCGTAGCTTTTGTTAAAATGCATACAGAAAAAATGTTTCTGTATTTTTTATAACATTTTTTCCCGTATAAGAGATTATAGCAATTTAAGTCTAAACTGATTAAAATACAAAATCGTAATGAACTGTCAAAATTTGGTTCAGAATTGTTTTCAATCATAAATTGAAACACATAGCAATGAAACATCTCTCGTTGGAACAATTTTTTTTCATTATGTAAAAACTGTCCATTAAAATAATTATCAATCCGAAAAATCTTAATATTTATTTTTCTTAAATATTTAAATTAAAATTTTTAAATTTATAGCTGGATTTATTATTAAATCAACACTTTTGCTAAGTTTTATATTCTGTGCTAGAAAACAAAAATTACAATAAATAATTTCCGTGTGCATCTCAATGAAAGTTATAGCTGACGCCTGAGAAATAGGATTTTGCATAATTTAGTTTAACAAAATGTATGTATGGGACTTTATTGAACGTTCGTTACTGCATTATTTTATCAAATAAAGTCGATCAGACTTCTAAATGTATAAATTCAGTTTGGTCATAATTAAAATATTATTTTTTAATTGAATTCATTACCACCTTAATATTTAAATTAAATTGCTCTTGTAATTTATAAACGTTTATTTATGAATAAATATTCTAATTCCATTACATTGCTTTTTTTGTTAATTTATTGTAGCCATTTTTTATTCTCAAATATCCTACAAATTACCATTTGTATAATAGATGTTCTTTTTTAACAATTTTTATATATTTTACCTGATTTTTATTCAGAATTGGGGATCTACAGATATTCAAAACAAACATAAATAAAATTATAAAAAGAAATAAACATATAAAATCTATTATTGAATCTACCTTTAAGATTTATTAATGATATCTTAATATTAGGAAAGCAATCCCTATTATACAAAACTTATTGATTTACTATACATGTTTCTTTATACTCTCATAAGCACCAAGGCATAAAGCTTTTTTTCAATAAGTCTATTTTTTTTTTAAAAATCTTCTCCCAACTCCAGGGAAATATAAAAAACAAAAAATATTTAATAACATCCTCTATTATTCAGTAATAATGCATATAGACCGAACTCTTAACCATCATAGATAAGGACATTAGAAAACCATTTACAAAACAACATCGAATAGAAGGACATCAGACTAAAAATTACATGGTATTTATACTTAAAGGAAAACCAGAACCAGGAAAATATAAAAACAACAACAATAACAAAGGAGGGTGAAAAAAGATAATCGAGAGACAAAAATATGAGAAGAAAATATCAAAATAAAAATTCTGTCTCATGGATTATCTTACAGATGAGGTCAGAAGACTATAAATCATTTCAGATAGCTAAGGCTCTTCCTTTCTTGTTTATTTTCATTCGATGCTGTGTTGGATTATGTTGGGTTCTGTTGTTGGTTATTCCCTATTTCAAATTTATTTAAATATTTTGTCCCTGTCAGTCTTACTTTACGTTATTCTCTGTCCTTTATTAACAGTACGAGTATATTTATTCAGTGGCACGTTCTTTGCTCTATAAAGTAAAATTAAACAAATATACGTGTATGCGTGTATGTGCATATTCAAATTTTAATGTATATAAAATTAATAACGGTTATGTAGTAATAAGATTTTATTACAGATAAAATATGAAAAAGAAGTGTTTGGAAAGTAATTGTTTATAAGGAAAATAAAATAAGGGGCGCCTAATATTCAGGTGAGCAAATTCTTTTTTACATACACACATATTATATAAACATTCTTATATATGTATTTATAATACACCTTTCTAATAAAATTTAATCGGATTTACATGAAGACCTCCAAAGTTAAATAATTTATAAGGACTATTCCGAGCGTTTGAGCTTACATTTTGGAAATATTGGTTTTTAAATGCAGGGGTTCCTCAGGGTTCTATTAAATGGATTACTTTGAAGCATATTTAAACTTTTTTTCGACTCATAAACTTTGTATACATCGATGGTTTGAAACTAAAATTTTCAATACCCTTTGACCTTTGCATCTTCAAGGTTCGATTAACTCCAAAAAAGTTTAATTTTGAAACTTTAATTTGAAGCACCAGAACTTATTCAATTAAATTTTTTTCTTTATTTGAAAAAGTGTTCTAAGACCATCCAAATTATATATATAATATATAAAGGAAATCTCTAAGGTAAAAATATTTTGATACCACCTAAGCATATAGAGACTTTATGTATATAAAACATGTATTTGTTATAGAAGTACTTTAACACTTAAAATTCAATGCAATGCTTGTTCGTCTAAAGTACTGGGTTAGGTCAGAAGAATACTTTCACTTTGTCCTAATAAAATATTTCCTTCTCTTCAGTTTATTTTTCTCTAAATTTTTTTTAAAAATAAAAAATGAAAAATTTATTTTCTAAAAATCAAATTGAGTATTTGTTAAAACTGTTGCATCTTGTGAGGGAAAAATTTAAAATTTGTTATTTGGATGCGATTTTTCCAACAGTATGAATTTGAATTTGAGAGTATGGACCTTTCAAACTAAAATTACGAAAAAACTTTCTGATTTGTTTCCTTTTTTAACATATTGGAGTTCTCCATTCTTAGAGTTCTGCTTTTTCGGTACTAAATTGATTACTTCTATTTTCCTGTGCTTATTCAAATGAAAAATTTCTATATTGGAGAACGAGTAGAAATATATTAGAAGATCAACATAAATTGATTGATTAAATGAATATAAAAATTGAAGGCGTTGGTATGAATTCACTACACCGAAAGAATTTTTGTTCGAGTAAACTAAAAATTTGATTGCAGCAACATTTCTGGAAAAAAATATTTTTTTTGTAAGTCAAATTGAAGTGAAAACCCAAACCGTATGTAAAGATCCCAATTATGAATTAAAGTTTGAAATTGCAATAAATGATATCAAAATCTAAAACAAAGAATTTTAAAATGGCTTGCAGGGGGATCTTATAGCAAGGGCACAAATTCATGTTAAGAGGAGTATACACTGTCATTCATGAATGTCAATCTTTAACTGTAATGATAGTGTAAGTTGTCTATCCTGTAAACCTAAATTCTTAACATGTAAATTACGTTGTGTTAAAATTATATATTATTTCTGTATTACTTAAAATGTTCTTTCCTTTAAACGAAAGGATCAAATTACAATAAAATACTTGGTATTTTGAAGAATTTGATATTTCAGAAGCATTATATTTTTAAGATTGAACAAGAGTATCGTGGCATCCATATTACTACCAGTTTATTTGCCAACATAAAATTTCAATGAGTGTTAATCCTGTATTTGGGTTAAGTCTTTAATAAAGAGTTAGACTTAAAACTTTTTCAACCCAAGTAATTTCCAATTTAAATTTTTTGTTGATTCTAATATTATCTTCTGATGATCTTTCTTCTTTTAAAGCAATTCGACTTACGACTGAAATTTTTCACTTCTAAGGAGGGTTTTTTTTTAGAAAAATATTGTAAAATACAAATTTTTAATTTTTTAATCCAATTATAGTTTTATTGTGTGAGTGTTCCTATAAGTTTATTCAATTCTTTTAATTTTCAAATGTGTTTAAATTGTTAACAAAACTAATTTTTTTATTTTGCTATTTTTTTATGTCCATTTTAAGAAAGAAAACATTTCCATCTTTTAATCCACTTCAAATGTACATTTTGTAAGTCTAGTCAAGTTCTTATGTTGTCCTGTTATCCTGATTTATTAGTCTTGTTGAAACTAATACAACTTATAAACTAATTGAGTTCAGTGCACTTTGTACTAAAAGTGCTTTGTCAATTTTGGAAAAAAACTTTGAAAATTATATTATGAAATGATATTTTAATTTATTGTTGTTTATATTATTTATTATAAAGTTTGACACACATCCTGACATATTAAGTTTTGTTATGGTAAAGTAGAAAGGATTAACACAAAAAAAAAAGAAAGTTTAATTTTCAAAATAATTTGCTTAAACTTTAAGTCAACAATTAGAAACTTAAACTTCAAAAAAAAAAAATGAATTCTCATGTGTTCTTTAAGTGATTTTTTAAGTGTTGCATAAATTTGATAACTTTCTAAAAATTTTGTTGATTTAAAATTTTTTTTTTAAATTGATGATGTTGGTTTATATTTTTAAAGTGATTTATGTACAAACTTTTGATAGTTCTATTAATTGTCTACAAATTTATTTATTAAATATATATGTTGACTTGTAATTTATAATCACAACAAATCCTAAAACAGATTCTGTTAAATATTTTGGTGATGCCATTTATCCATTAACGAATGTCTTCAATACGAATCTTCCATATGTTCACCTGAATCAATATAAAGGATTTTGATATTGTAGAATGCTGATATAAGATCTTAGATGCAATTCTTTTATTGAAATGGAATGCAAATGTAACAGTAATTTGAGTTGCGAAACTTATATAAAGCAACACCCTCTGTTTCAACAGTTGTTTACTGGTGTGATACAAATTATGTGTTGTAAAAGTTATAAATTATGCTCTGCTTTTCCCATTAAATTCGAATAATTAAATGTTAAAAAAACATAATCTATAAACTTCAGTTAAATGATGGTATATTGTATAATATTAAATACACAATTTTGATCAGATTGTTTATTGAATTCATGAAAATTAATTCCTTCATATTTTTTGTGTTCATCCATGCAATGAAATTAATTTCTCATACTTCTCTTTAGATTCAATCAGTGATTTTTTAAAATCTTCTTATTCAGAAATTCTTTCTTTTTATACAAAATTTAATTTATTTCATTATTTTGCATCAATAAACCCATTTTAAATATCTTCAGTATCTCTGATCTGAAAACAGAAGGAAAAAATAAAAATAATAAATTAATTTTAAAAATTCTATTGTATCTTTTGTGTTGTATTGTCTTGTAAATATTATTTTGATATAAAATATTGGAATAAAGAATAGCAGAAGGTCAAAAGAGTACAAAATTGGATCAAGATACGTTAAAAACAATTTAAAATATTTAAATATTTTAAACCAAAAATAAAACTACAACATAAAAAATCGAAAGAAATAAATTTTATTATAATTTCAAAAACCTTAAACATAACAAACATTAAAACAATGGTCTTTTACTTTCTTATGTTGGTTTTCCAATAAATTAAAACAAAAATAAAATGTTTTTTAAAGAAAAATAATTTGAAAAAAAATATTCCAATTCACTTCCATACATACACATATTCTTCATTTTTAATTTCCTTAATCTAAATACAACATGATTTTCCATTCACATTGTTCTTGCCAAAGATAAAACAAATGATTCATTCTGTTCCGTTCCGTTCTCTTCTCTTCTGTTCTGTTCTATTTTATTGTATTTCATTTTAAATTCTATCTGTTTCTATAATCTTCTTCTTTTTCTAACAAATTAGCTTTAACAAAAAAAAAAAAAAATAAATAAATTTCATAAAATATAAAAGGACATTAATAAACATAAATATATATACAGATATACAAACATATACAAAAAGGATAAATTTCCAATACATTATCCTTTTGTCTGCTTCAAATAAATCACCAAGAAAAGAACACTATACAACAACAACAAAAGATCAACATCAGCAACACAAAAGATTTATTGAGACAATTTAAAATTTAATTTCTAAATATCGTCCTTTAATCAATTAAAAGGGACCTGAAGGCAACAATAAGGCAGAAGCAATTCATATTGTCATCAGGAGTGTTAAATGCCACAATATAAGATACAAAAAATTAAAGTCAGGAAATGAAACAATTTTCTGAGTGAAGAATATTTTTTATGTTGTATAATATCTTCTGCAATAATTAAATGTTACTTGAATATTCTTTCGTAGTTTCAATTCTTTTAGTCATAACGTTTTGGTGTGTTTTCGATTTACATTGAATTTCGTAATTATTCTTAGCTTTTATCTTATGATAGGCATGAAATAATAAAAAAATAGATTTGTTCTGACATATAAGAAAAATCAGAGAAAGAAGGATAAAATTTAAGTTAAGATTTAATTTTGAGTAAAAGAAGTTTCTCCTCTGACTTCATGTATATTAAAATCTGTAATAACTATTAAAAATCGCATCGCATCGTTTCCTAAAACTAAGGATCTATTAGAGTGGTGTTTGTTCCGGTGGTTTCTTTACACCATCAAAGACCTAACCAGCATATCTTCGAAATTTAAAAGAGAGTATAGAGACTTTAAATTTAGTACAAGGAAATATAAAGAATTTGAGAGGTGGTTTCATGATGAAAGCAGATCACAACAATCTTGAGAGTTCTATTCTTACGAACTATAACGTGTCTCATAAAATTAAACAAAGGTGAGTCCTAAATTACGCAATTATGTGTTTTAAAGTTAATTAAGGCAATTATGTTTTCATTTGTTTTTAAACTCCAATCTTGAATTTCTATTTATAGCCAATACAAATTTAAAGTGACTTTTCAGTTATAGGATATTAATAAGTTTGTTGATTTACTTTTATTTAAAAAATTATGTATATGCGTTTTAAGTTATTTGCCTATCTGTGATTTATAATTATAAATTTAATTATTTTTTTAAATAATATAATCTTTCTATTCATTATTATATTTAATATGAACACAATAAAAAATGATAGCTTAATCATATCGTAAACGTAAATCGTAAACTAAGTTCAAACTAGTATATAACTAATCAAGAAATTTCAATTAGTTAATTCAACATATTCAATTTTGCTTTAAAAATTAGAAAATTTTAGTTAGCAACTGGTTACTACGGTTTATTATAAAAAAAATCAATATCACTGATAGTGTCATTACAATCGTTTTACAAGAAAAATGCCTTTGGGATCTGGAGGTTTTTACTCTTTGTTCTTTCCTTTTTTTAAAAAATTGCTCTCTCTAGTTTCTTTAAAATTCAAAGGGATATTTTTATTCACCTTGAATTCCTTTTTAGCACATTTTCAAAAGATTTTGTAAAAATATGCCTATATAGTTTTATTATGTCAGTCCGTCAGTTCGTTTGTATGTTTACAAAAACTGTTACACCGTTTGAAATAGAGAAACGAAATTTTACCTACAACTAGGTATTGGAAAAAAAAATAATTTAATGGCAGAGATATTTTCTATAGCCCCAGCCGTTACGAAACTGCAGCCCCAAAGGGTGAAAAAGACATAAGTTTAAATTGTTATAACATGAGTTCTTTTAGGTTTATTTTCAATATGAAAACGATAAAAGACAGCTGCTTTTATAAGTTTTAAAAAAGTTTGAAACGCAAATTCATAGGGTAGCTATACGGTATTAAAAAACCATAATATACAATTGAAGAAAATATCTCTGAATATTAACAATCACTAAATCAATAATTATACATATATTTCCAAAATTAAATAAAATCATTATGAAACATAATATAATTGTGCACACGTGCTTTTTTAAAAACCCTTGGTATTTTTCATCACTGGTTTTTATTTCAAGAAAATAAAAAGAAAAATTCAAAACGCTTTTCCTTAGGAAAAATTTTTAACAATGTTTTTATTTTCTTAAGGTATGAAGTCTTCAATAAACTTATAACAATGACAAAATCTTCTTTTTGTTTTGTAATATAAATATTAAAAGAAACTAAAGATGTTCAGATTCGCTCTTAAGGAAAATTGAAAAATAAAAACCTTGAAAAAATTAAAGTGAGTGGAAAAACTTATGGTGGGAATAAAAGAAAGCAGGAAAACGTAAGACTCAATGGAATCATGAATCATCTCGTATTTTAAAATATTTAAAGAGGAAAAAAATTTTACACGCCCCAGTATAAAATTGCATTAATTACTTGATACTAAGTTATAGTCACTATTCCTAAAATACCAATTCCATATTTTGTTAACATTTAAGAAAAGTGTGATCAAAGTATTGTTTGTAGGATTATCAAAACTTCTACAGAAAACTAGTTACCATATTAATTGCATCGTTTCAGAGTTGAAAGCATTCTAGTGTTTTATGAGAATTGCGTGGTACACAAAAAGTCAACAACGAAACAAGAAACGATTGCTTTTACTTCTTATAATTCCTAGCAGCTTTTATGAATAAATTGAATTTTTAACAAAGAAACTATTAACCATTTTTGTCATCCCTTATTTTTAACGGTAAACATAATAATACTAAAAGACTTTTATTATAATTGAAAATTTAATTAAAAATTAACTCACCATCAGCAAAAATGGGAATTAAGAAAAAAATCTTTTGAAGTTCAATTGAAAGTGAAAATATTTATTATATTTTTTTAATTTTGCCTCGCTTCTTTTGTCATCAGTTATAATTGAATTAATAAAGAAATGATTAAAATGTTTAGTAAATAAACATAAGAAACTTTTCAAAGGAAATACGATCCTAAAAACAGTCATTGACTTGTTGTACTTCGGAATTTAAAAGTAGAAGGCATCGAAATATTTTTCTAGAGGAATTCAAATTCTTTTCTTAAGTGTAGGTATGTATTGATTTTCTTTTAAAACGAATTGAAGAGAAAAAGTTTATTTCTTAAAAATGTCAAGGTTTAGTTTTTAAAAATATTTAAAAAATCTTTAAAAAAAATATAACATTAAAAATTAATTTTTAATTTTTTATAAGAGTCTACAAAAAATGGGCATTTTGTATTTTATTATCAAAAAATGTGATTTAAATTTTATATCAAGGATAAAACTCGTGTAATTTCTTCTACGGAATTTCTCCTGTGACTTTGTAAATTTTCTAAAAAATTTTCTTTCCATTATTAAATTAAAATTAATTTTAATTGGAAAACATAATATATTTGTCATGTGCCGAGTTTTTAGAAAAAACTTATTTATTATTTTTCTAAAGCGTGCTTTGATAACGCGGCAGCAGGTTACCATATTTGCACCTGTTCTATACTTGAACGGTTAATACTGAATTTTTCTGATTCAAAACAAATCGCAATTCCATATTTTAAGAAAAATTTTGCATTATTTGAATATTTCTGCTTATAAGAAGATTTAATGTGGAAACTTTGCTTAACATCCAACTTTATTAGGTGTAGTGGAACCGACTGCAGTAAAACATCCAAATTTTGCACAAACTTTGCTAATAAAACTAAACTATATTAAATTTCAAATAAAAAGGAAGTTATGTGGCAGCTACTCGAACCCATAAAAACGAATTTGAGAAAATAGTAGAGTCCTAGCTGTTTTAATTTTTTGATTATAGTGAGGGCATACAGACTGAAGGGCGAAATAACACATTGAATTCTTTTTTATACACTTGAGTTTATATCTACCCCTTTTATAGTGCCACAAACATAATAGAAACTTTAGTAAACCCTTTAACTTAAAACTTAAAATTTTTATAACGTTACAGAAAAAGTTTTGACTAAAATTGTTTAGGTGCTTCCATTATATTTTCATTACAATCTTAAAGTTTAAAAAAATTAATAAAAAAAAAATTATATTACACTTCCTAGTAAAAGGGATAACCGCTTGTAAATAATTAAACGGATTCGGAATACCTTCACTGCTATTTTGAATTTTTTTTAATCTTTTGACTTTCTTTAATTTTAGAACAAAATTTATTCCAAGATATTCCCAACCTAATCCATCCAGTTAAAGAAAAATAATATATAAATAGAGTAAATATATATATACCTTCATACATAGAAATTGTTTAATATTAAAGAGAAATATAAGATTAAAGGAATAAGATAGTTAGATAAAAAGATAAGAAACAGTTACGATAGAACTAAATCAGTTAGTATTTCAAGTGAAATAAACCTGTCATTCTATACACACACAAAAAAAAACAAAATCTATAAAAGGACGTCAAACGGTTTTTAAATTTATAGAAGAAAAACTGGCATATAGCCACGACCCTACTCTACAATATATTTTTTCATTCCCTTTTTTTTATTTTACTATTAAAGTCAGAAAAAATTAATTATTTTTTGGAATTAGTTTCAAATCATTTGTGGAGGGATATTTGTACGTACTTTATATATTATTGATTCCTGATTTAAGTTTCTAACTATGTTCTAGAATCATTTGGCTACGATGAATTCAAGAATCAATTTCAGAAGTTTAGTTTTGAATTTTAATTATAGCCTCAAATCGTTACAATTTTACATTTCCTTATATGAAAACTGAGAGCACCCTTATTTATTATACCCGGTACGAAAAATATGTATAAAGGGTATTTGGAACCACCGATAGAAAGAAAGCTAAATAGAGAAAGTGTATCTAATCTTTAGCTCAGTATCACGTCCTCGGTCGATTTCCGTCCATAAACACGTTAATTGAAAAAATAATGATGCTATCTTGATTATACTGTATTTTTTTTATACTGTATAATTATACTGTATACGTAATCTGTATGTAAAATGCGGCAGGAATTGCAAATGTGCGAAACCAGACCATGGGTTTGGATCCTAGATGCTTTTGAACCAAGGCCCAAAGGTGATAATTCCAAAACCAATAAAGATAGAATCTTCAAATTTGGTACAAGGGTGTTCCCTTTTTTTTCTTTTGTTCCTGAAATTTTATATCAATTAGAGTAGTAGTTTGGGTACCTAGCACAAACAATGCTTAGAGCTTATCTTCGAAATTTATAAAGAAAAGAAACTCTACCCTTAGCATGAAAGTGTTATGAGATGTTTTCATTATATATCATCCACCACAGTATCTAGGGATTGCATATTCGAAATTCGAAATTCGAGAATTCCGGAATTCGTTTTCATAAATATAGTTTCGAATTTCGAAAATTTCCCAGCGAATTCCGAATTTAAAATTTATTTTTTCGAGCTCTTTCCAACTTTTAAATTGTGTTTTTGTTTCTGTACATATTAATATTCTACATTCTATAAGAAGCAGTGTTTGAAATTTTTCATAAAATGAACGCTTATTTTTTATTTTAAAAATAAAGCCCACGAAGCAAAATCTTATTTTAAAAATATCGCTCTCGCCCATCAGAATATAACAAAAAGAATTTAAAAAAATCTCAGCACTTCTCATTCAAATGAATTTTACTTTATATATAAATTTTTAAGAGCGAATTGTATAAGAGAAAAAAAAAAACACAATCTTTGTTACTTAATATTTCGCCCGTTTGATTTCGTTCTTCACGGTAAGGGCAATAAAAATGAAATAGAACTCTTGTTAAAAAATGTAGAGAATCAAAATGAAAGAAAAAAAAATTTGGCAATATATTATTCGTGGCAATATATTAGAGTCCGTCTACTCATTTTTGATTGCGATTCCGCCATCGAGCGTGGAGTCCGAGCGAGCCTTCTCAATTGCAGGTAACTTTTGTACAAAAGTTCGATCGAGACTCGGAGACGCAGCTTTAAGTGATCTATGCTTCCTCAAAGCATATTTTAAGAAAACAAAACAATAATTTTATATTTTTTATTTTTTATTATTCAATGATATGCCATGTTAGAATGTTTCTGTACTAATTGAATTTGTGTACAATTGTTTTATATTTATATTTCATTTTAAATAATATAATTTTATGTTCCATTTTTATTTTAAAAAAAGTATTTTTTATACAATAAATAACAATGAATTATGTTATATAAGTTATCTTTATTATTTGTATAATTGTATAGACATAAAAAAATTAAAAATATTTCGGAATTCGACCGAATTCCGAAAATTTTTAATTTCAAATTCCGAATTCCGATTTTTTTATTTTCGTCAAAATTTGCAATCCCTAACAGTATCGGATACCTTCAACACATCCCCCTAAGACTAATAAGCGTATATTCTAAAATAATAAAGATAAAAAAAGGATGTCTATTGGTATAGGATTTAAATATTTTGTGATGTTCACAGTAACATAAACATTTAAACAAGAAGAAAAATTAAATTCTTCTTCTCATTTTTTTTTTGGTGTGTGAAGGGGACTTCCCTAGTTGGAATAAATTTCAACTACAATTTCGTTGTTTCTCTCCTGTTTTTATCATTTAACCGTTTCTAAGAAAAGTTGAAAAAACTAAACAAAAAATCTTTTTATACCTATATAATGTACAGTTAACAATATTGTTTTTGATCATAGTTTTCTTAGACGATGGCTTGGTGAATAGGATGAGTTCTTAATTTTATTTGCTTTTTTCATTTTCTCCTAGAAATTAAGAATTTTAAATTTTTATTGGGTTACTGATGATTGTTACGAAGAGAATGGTGATGATTACAATAGCAAAAGAAATAGTATGAGGTAAATGTTCGTAACCATGACGTTGATCATAATTATGAGCACGAATAGATTCACACTGATGCTGATAATGGTATAATAGTTAAGATACGTTGATAGAAGATATTAAATTTAATAAGATGAAAAAAAAGACATTACAATCTCTTGTGAACGCTTGCAGAACCATATTAAAATTAATTTTTTGAAAAAAAATTTCAATTTCTAAGAAAAATTAAATTATTAAAATTTTATTTAAATGGTTTTATTTATATAATAAGTGAGGCATTTAAAATATTTAGATAAAGAAATATATTTATACAAATGAATATAATTAGGTTTTCTGTTAAATTATTCTTTTTTTAAGCTTTACATTCTTTTGATGCTGATTTTTTTAAACCATTGATTACACGATTTTCTTAATTTTCCCGGATTAACTAAATTTGATTAAAATTAAAATATTTAAAGTTTTTATTATAATGAGTACACTGCGTACTTTGATTAAGCTTAAAGGCTTTTTAAAAATTATTTTCAGCGGTTTTTAATCGCTGTTGCATGCAATTGCATAGAGGACCCCGCTATATAATTAAAATAAAACCCAGCGCTTTAATAATACTGATCCTGGATTCCAAAAGTTTCAATATTAACCATTTTTAGCCATTTAAACAGTATTTAAAGTAAGTTAATTTGAAGAATAAGTTGATTCAATTAATTGTTACTTTGTAAAACTAATTTCAAAAACAAAAGTGTAGATTCTTTTAAAACGTTTCAGTGCATAAAATTCCAAACTTAATTCTTCGAATGTATGTTTGTGAAATTTTGATAGACAAAATAACTTAAAACCTTCACTTCCAAATAACAGACTTTGAAGTAAAATTTTATAGCATTTGAACTAATTAATTTAAATTTTAATTGTCATATTATTTGAAAAGTCAATTAAATATTACAAGAAGTCATTTTATATATTACAATATGACATTAATTTAAGCAGCAAGTCTTTTAATTTAATTATGCCGGAAGGAACATGAATTTTAAATTCTAAATTGTTACATACATTAATTTCCAAAAACAAAATAATTTAAACATATAGTATATAATTGAATTTAAATCGAATTTTATGATAAAATAACTTAAGAAAATTTGTATTTTAAATTTAATTACAATTTAATTGGAAATTACTGACCTAATAAAAGTTATACCATTTTTGGTTTTATTCTTTTTATTATAAATGTATTAAAAAGCTTCTAATACTTTAAATATGTTAATGATGTATATATACTTGATTGAGTCGTTTTTATACCCAAATGAAGGTAGTTCAAATGGTATAATTAACTTTCCATGAACATATATAGGCTTAAGCTCATGAACCGGATCAGAGTCGAAAATTTATCGATTTAGTTACGCACGATTATAAAATAAAATTTAAACGAGCTATTATCTAATTCTGAAATGTTTAACAAATTTAATTTAATGTCATCGACGATATTGAAATTAAGTCAGTTTGATCAACAGGTTTGAGTAGCTCTCATACAACTACCTTTATAATATGAGAATAACTTTAAATCTAATGAAGCTGAGTGTCTGTCTGCAATGTGTCACAGTAGCTGCAATATAACATACATTTTCTTTTATAAATAACTCAAAGCCTAATATGCGTTTGGAATCTAGACTTTTTCAATCAAACAATGGCAAATGACAATAATTCTTTTAACCAATAAAGATGAGAACCTTCACATTTGGTACAAGAGGATTCTGTCTTGTTTCCTTTATGTTTCTGAAATTTTAAAAGAATTAAAGTAGCGATTTGGTTGGATTATCTTTAAAATTAATAAAGGCAGAAAGTGAAATTTGACACGATCTAACGTATCACGCACTTTATAAAATCAAACAAATATGTGTCCTTAATTATACAATTTAAGTGTTATAGAGCTAATAAAACCTTTGATATGTTCTTTTTATATTAAGTTCCTAGTTAATATAACTTGCGGATTTTAAATTTAAATAAAAATTTCCAAGTGTGGGGTATTACTAAATTGATTGTATTGAGTTACTATTGTTCCATTACTTTTTTTTAATTCAGAATTCGGCAATTTCAACCAAATAAATGACCTTTGAGTTGAGTTTTAAACAAAATCAATAAATAATTATTAAAATTTATATTAAAACAAATGAATGAATATATTTAAACAAATAAAAATTAAATTTTATTAATGAATCAATTCGAAACCTGAAATTTATTTATACGATAATTATTTTATTCTAATTTATTCCTAAAATAAAAGGAATACATTCAAAAATAACATTTAAACTATATTATTAATTCAGATGTGCCTTCATATAATTAAACATACATGTTTCATATACACAAAGAGATAATTGTAAATTTGTCAATTTATTTATATGTATGTATTAAAACACAAAAAAAATTGTTTCAAAGTTAAAATATTTTAACCACACAATATATTAAATGTAGGAATGAGATTTAAGATAAATAACTAAAATTTTATTATTTTCAACAATCCAACACAACACAATGGAATATCATTACAAAAATTTAATCTTGATGTACCCTAAATAATCAATGCAAAATTTATATAATATAGTAAAATCTAATGTAATGGTTCTTGTGGTTTACATGATGGATTATTCAACCATTTTGAAAATTACAGTGATTTTTCCCAAATATAAATAAATTGTCATCCAATCAAACGAATACCAAATGCAAATGAGGTTTAGTGTGCGGTTCATCTTTAAATGAAAACAAGTTGGTAATGGATAGTGCATCACTATATATGTACTTTGTCTCCTTTAACAAAGGTTATTGATTTTTTTTACAATTGACTTACCAACTATTGTATATATATATATATATATATATATTACAAATTAAACCATAAACATACAGATTGCAGAGAAAATTTAATGGAATATGTATATGTATAAACGGTTCGCTAACTAGTACAAGCACATTTATTAAGTGGGCATTATAGAAAGCTTTTGTGGTTCATCAACAATCACTTGTTTAGCATACAACAACAATTATATTGCGTACTCTTGTTGTCTTGTATACATATGTTACTTATAAAGTTTAAATATACCAATAAAACCAGTTTTGAAAGAAATGTCTATGAATGTTTTATTTGTTGATTAATTTTTTTAAAAAATGTGCTTTTCAGTTTCACTCCGTATGTTTGATTCCATATGTTTAGAAAAACTTTTACACCAATTGAAATAGAGAGAATAAATTTTAACTACGGGTATTAAAAAAAAATAATTTCATGGAAGAACTTTTTTCTGTAGCCCCGTCCACAAACCCCCAATGTGAGAAAAAGCCTTATATTTAGATATAACAGTAGTTCTACTAGGTTTATTTGCAATTTGAATACGGTAACAGACAGCTGATTTTATTAGCTTTATAAATATTTGAAAGAATACCGTACATTGAGGTTGCCATTCCGTACCAAAATTTACCGCTATTCAAAACTCAATTTTTGCTAAATATTTGGTCTCTCATATCTTCTGAACGTTTTAAGTTAGAGATTTAAAATTTTTGGAGAAGTCATATCCTCAGAAATTAGTAGAAGTCGGTTAAGAACAAATTTTTGCAATGCCCCCTGTTTAGGAGCTGTAAGGGGTCGAAAATTGAAATTTTACTTTTTTTAAACACCTGTAACTTGAATACCTGTCCAATGTTTTTTTTTAGTAATATACAAAATCCAAATCTCCAATTTTATATGCCAAAGGTTTTTCTTAATTTATATAAAGAGTATAAATCACCATAAGTTTACTTAATAAAAATTTTGTGAAACCTTCCAGTAACTAAGTCACCTATGTATGCTTCAGGATTTCAGCATTATTCATAATTAATAATGAATTGATGAAATAACTAAATTATAGGATTATCTATATAATATATTATTTATCCTAAACTCAGTATGAAACACTATAAAATTTTGAAAATGTGGTTTTTTAAAAACCCTTGGTTCTTATTCATCACTCGTTTTTTTTCTTCTCCCTGTTTTTGTTTTAAAATTTTGTTCAATTTTAATATGAAATTTTTAGTGCGTAATAAAAACATTTTTAGTGGATTTGTTTTATTTTTATTTAGGACAAAATTTTTTAACTTTTACCATCCACCCTGGTGGATTGGATAATAAAGGCATCCCTTGCATCTTTGATTATTACTTTTTAAGATAACTGAATATGTGATTTATATTTAATGAGGGCTGAATAAGTTCTAATAAATGCAAAGATAAAAAAAAAAATTAATGAATATAAAAATATTTAAAATTTATGTAGGAATATTTTTTTTAGTAACAATATATTTTTTGCAAAAATTTAAAACCTATTACTTACTCTTTAGATACTATTTGATAATTCTTGCGATAACCTTTTTGATATTCGCCATGAACTCTGAATGTTGAAAAATCTGATTATGATAGATACTAGATTTGTTAAGCAATATTAAAGCTTTCAAAATACTAAACAGGTGGGTTTTTTGAGCGATAATAGAAATTTAATAACTATTGTATTAATTATAATTAGTTTATATCTTTAGTTTTTAACTCTTTAGCCTGAAAAAAAGTGTTTTTGTCAACCACAATTGCACTAGGGTTCAAAGGTCTTTTATCTGGCATTTTCAGTTTACACGGTTTCCTGCTACTGTTTTTACACTCTCTAATGTGAGGTATAATGATGTCGGTGGCAATAAGAAATTGTCCCATTTTAACCATTTACAAAATCTTTTTAGTTAAAAAGTTACCATTTTACAAAATCTTTTTAGTAATGAGTTTTGCCAAACTCCATTATTATCGGATAGCCATTTTACTTTGATGCTCTCTATATGGTAACAGAAGGCTTCTTTCGAGTTAACATGGAATTTGTAAGCAAGAGTATAATTCAGGTAACAATATAGCACCAACATGAAGGTTATAGCAAAAAACTTAGAATCTTCTATAATAGTAGTATAAATTATGAATTTTACAAACAATCAAATAATCGAATAATCGCCATATGTATAATCGCAATATCTGCCGTGATTATATATTTGATAAATTAAAATTTAAATTTGTTCAAAGCAGAATCAAAATAAAAAATCGAATTTTAATAAACCCATTAACCTCAAATGAAGTAAAAACGCAAATTAAAAAAAAAGTTAAATTTAACTGAAACTCAAAAGTAACAGAAAAAGATTAAAAAAGACATCTAATATTACCTTTATATGCCACACACATATACAGTTGAAATGATGAAATGAAACAAAATTGTCCTTAAATAAAATTAAAAATTGCTGTTTTTCAAATGAAATCCTTGATCTAGTTCGCAATAGTCTAATTAAAAGGAAGGATTGTTCCTATCATAATTTAATATGCGCTTTATATTTTGAAAATAAAATTTGACAACACAATTTTAATTGAGAATAAATTCTTTTAAGTAAATTTAAATTTAGATTTTTCGAATTTAACCAAATACTTTGAAGGTCAATAACTGAACCGTTTTTTTTAAATTTAATTTAAAATTTTATAAAATGCCTCCACATTTTTAATTATTTCAAACATATTTTTAATTTACATATTATTATTTTTAAACATTTTACTTAATTAATTCCTAGCTTGTTTCGAATTCGAAAATATATTTTAACAATAAAATTCAAATAAAATTCGATAAAACCAATTTTGATCAATTATTTTATTAAAAAATTTAACCTAACATACGAAATTATGGTTTACCTCCATAAAAATTTATAAGTTGAAAATAGTTTTAGAATTTTTTTAGTTTTGACCTCTATACAAAATTTATTTCACAAAATAAAAATGATTTTAAATTCTTTTTGAAATAATTCCCAAAATTCACCACAAAAATAAAAATTAAATACTTAAATGTAATTGAAAAATATTCAACTCACAATTCAATATTAAATTTTTAAATAAATCACACAAAAAAAAAAAAAAATATTGTATTGATTTCATTTTCAAATAATCGTTTTTTTTTTCAATTT
>OY720441.1:369284253-369501979 GCA_963082915.1 Dolichopus griseipennis
CTGCCATACAACTTTTTTGCACCAATATGAATTTCTTGAAAACTGATTATACTACGAGGATGAAAATTACACACTGTTAGTTATATAATGAATCGAGCACTTATATGAAGTTTCAAAATGTTACGGCCCCGTTTTCGGGCAACTACCATACAAAGTAATCAATTCGATAACTGTGAATCTAATGAAGCTACGAGGTTAAAATCAAAACTGGGCAGATAAAGTAATAGGGCAAGTTAGTTGGCAAAGTTGGACATCACTCGGACCAACTTTTAGGGCGGGCTATTTTTTTTTTTTTTTGTTTTTTTTTTTTTTTTTTGTTTTTAAGCAAAAATTATGGTAGTATAATGGAATTAAAAATTTAATTTTTTTTTTAAGCTAAAATGATGGGATAAAAAGGTAAATTTTTTTTTAACTATTTTACTTTCTTATTTTTTTTTTTGTAATATTTATAATAGCATAGAGGAAATAAATAACGGTTATTGGGTATGCACGGGTATCTAAAAGTTGACAAGGGCAACTATAATCTTCCTCGTTTTTTTCAATTTTAGTTCAATTGTTCCATTTTGGATGTGACTTTGTACTGTAGCATAAAATATGTATGTGTGTGTCACATCAGTTCAATTCCATGAGTTTCTGAATTGTATTTTAAATCTTTTGCATTCTTTAACGTTTATTCTTTTCATAATATTTTTCAATTTATTAAATTTAATAAAAAATATTATTTTGAAATGAAAATTGGGAAAAAAGATTCAACTTTGCACATAAATCTTCTCTAGGTTGAAATTTTTAAAAAGTTTTCTATTTATAAAGTGTCGGATTAAAATGTCAAATATACGCGACCATATATAATATAAATATATATATGTGTATATATGCAAACAATATAACATTCATATTTTGTACTTAGCGACCGGAAATAATTGAAAATATGGATTGCAAAAATATCATAGATACGATAGTAAATAACATATTGGATTTTTATTTAATTGTTAGTTTTTATAAAAATTTTGTCCATTGAACCAACTATCGAAATTGAAAAATTTTTCTTAAGCATGAATTTCCTATCAGAATCAATTTTTTAATTAAAATCCATCTTTTCGAAACTAAATAATTCATTTTTGTTATGGATCCGGAATCTAAGTGGACTTAGTTAATTTTGAATTTTCGGAATAAGTTCATGTATCTTGAAGTTTTAAAAGATTTAAGTTATGATTTCTGTTTTTAAGTTTTATTATATTATTTTGGTTATTTAAGAAATATAAAAAAAATGAGTCTCATCTATTTTTTCTAGACATAATAATGCCTTTATACACATATTCGTTGATTAGACGTATTCTTAGCAATAAGAGAATAAAAATAAGCTTACTGTTCTAGGGTTAAAATCAAATCTAATGAAAAACCTTTCAATATATAAAAACCAATTTTAAATAAATTATTTTAATTCTAAAAAGTCTAACCAAAATTTCAAAATTTATTAAAAGATTAATATTTAAATTTTAAACACAGTAATAAAGTATTAATGCATATTAAAATTATTTCTGAGTAATTATATAAAACTTAATATATTTTTTACTTATTTTACACACACTATTAAAAGTAATCACTTTACAACAAATAAAATTATTTCAAAAGAAAATTCTTACAACATGCATCTGGTGTCACCATAAATTATAATAATATGAGAACATTGGTATTACTATATTATGAAATGAAAGTTTATTAATATTAAATGTCCAACTGAAATTTTTGCAAAAGTTTCTTTTCAATAAATTTTATTCATTTAATATTTAAAGTTTCTTTGCAAACCGCACACTTCCCCCCCTTTAGGAGAAGAGAAATTGCTTATCAAGTTTTTTTTTTGTATAAAGAGAAACCAATCATAAAATTATGCTCAAATTTAAAATTGAGTCCTGTGTGTCCTATGCATATTAATGGTTATAATGTATGGATGTTTGTATGTGAATGTGAATGTTAGGAAACCTTTTAGAAGAGGAAATTTGAAACTAAAAAACTTTTCAAATTATTTTATAAACAAATCCTATAAAAAGTAATGAAAGCATAAATTAATATATACTAAGAATTCATTACCCGGTTAAGGACCACGAGGGCGAAATCCTTGGCCATATAATTTTGTGATGTTTTCTCTATGTTTATTTAGGAAAAAAAAATTGTGAACAGGATGTACATATTATATAGATGTATCCAAAGTTTGTTAAGTCAATGAGTATTAAAAAATTTTTTTTAAATTTATTTTAAACTTACAGGATGTTTAATATTAGAAAATTTTATAAAAATATTTAAACGCAGAATATGAAAAGTTAAGACCTATTTACAAAAGAGATTTTTTTTTTAACTAATAGGAGAGAAAACTTGAATTGAAGTCGACTTTTGTTAGGCGACTCATATTGTAATATTAGTTTAAAACTTTTAAAGTTCTTTTCGCAATATCTTTTGAATTTTTTGAATTACTGAGATATTACTTTTTCTTTTATCTAGCTTTCTATCACTGATTAATTTTAAGTTGCCATTTTTGTTCATTATTAAAATTCTATTAAAGTTCTATGGCAAGAGTACTTATGTGAAAATTTTAGTCCCCTGTTCTGGAACAGAAACTAATTTTGAAAGCTCCTTTTTAGAGCTGATTTTAAAACCGAATTTGATATATTGGTATATTTGTAAATGAACTTAAATACAGAATATATACCTAAATACTTTTTTCAAATATGTTCGTCCATTTCAAGAAACGGGGCTGAATACGAAAAAAGTCAGTTCAACTCAAAAATTAAGTACCCTGTATTTTTATATTTGCACATTTTCAAATCATTTGAAAAAAAGATCAACTTCATGCGAAAAGAATATGTTTTAAATTTTTTATTATACACCCTGTATTTGACATGATTAGTACCGATTTTTTCAAAATTACATAAATTTTCTACTCTATAATTTCTTTTTAGAACAAGTTTGGATAAAATATTTAAAATATTTTAAAATAAAACCTAGTAGGTACTGACATTTAAATGAAACATTCTGTAACACCTGCAACTTAAAAATTATTATGCAAATTTTATTTAAAACAGTTATAAAAAAAAAATAAATGAATAAATATAATTTTTCTCTTTGATGTCCTGATGGCACAATATGGTTTTTGGTTTACACAGGACATCCTTTCATTTTACACAATAATTAAAAGTACATGTGTATTTTTATATGGTACATGTTTATATAATTATATTTGTTTGTACATTTTGTGTGTGTGTATGTTTGTTTTTATATGAGGTTTTTCAGGTTAATAAAAATAATTCTAATTGGTTTTGCAACATATGTTTACAACTTCATTTTGTTAACAAAGTAAAATACAAGTCCATGATAAGTTTTTTTTTAAAGGCTACTACAGTAACATGCTCATATGATATTAATTAAAATCATCAGGGATCACTAGCAGTATACACGAATATATCTCTTTTTATTTTAATTAAATTATTAAAATTATACACCTGAAAAACTTTCAAAATACTAGCAAAATTGGCATTATATAGTATTATATTAAATTTTGCTAAATAATTAGTATAAACAGGGGGTGGTTTAATGTAGAAGTTACTCAAATTTCGTTTAGAAGGTAATCTGTATTATTGGTAGGTAGGAGTTTATAAACAATTAACTAATTAAGATTTAAATTTAAATTTATTTATTTATTAATTTAGAAATGTTTTTATAATACGTACTAGATTATTTACTCATGCAACTCTTACGATCCTTATATCTCATAACACCGACGCAAGAAACTTTGCATTACGGTCTGAATTGGCAGTTTAGCAGTTGTGAAAGGTGTACTTGACATGTATCTATTCAACGTTTTAAATTCGAACTTACTTGTAAAATATCGAGTCGTTATTAATACGTGCCTGTTTATACAAATTTCATCTGTTAAAACTTTTCCCATTCAGTAATTTGTTCTTCAAAAGCATTAAAAATTTTAAATTTTCTTTCCTTTTCTATCACTTAATATGATTCTTAAAAGAAAGAAAAGGGAAGGTGATTCCATTCTTTATCAAAAAACCTGCAAAAGTTATTTTTAAAATAAAATAAGATGAGGAATAAATATTGAAAAAATTTTGTATTGAACTTCAATATTTTTTTTTATGAAAAACTGAAAGTAATTTAAAATAAAAACGAGGAAGATTATAGTTGCCCTTGTCAACTTTTAGATACCCGTGCATACCCACTATGGTGTATAAAATAAACCGTAATTTACTTCCCTTATACATTTAACTCATTACCCCATAATTTTGACATAAAAAAAAAAAAAAAAAATATTAACAAAAAAAAAAAAAATCACAAAACAAAAAACAAAATTTTCATTTATTGTCCCATAACCTTAGCTTAAAAAAAAAAAAAAAAAAAAAATTAACAAAAAAAAAATCACAAAAAAAAAACATATCACAAAAAAAAATAACAAAATTTTCATTCATTAATCATTGTCCCATAACTTTAGCTTAAAAAAAAAAAAAAAAAAAAAAAATAAAAAAAAAAAAACAAAAAAAAAAAAATTGGCCCACCCTAAAAGTCCGATGGTCCGAGTGATGTCCAACTTTGCCAAGTAACTTGCCCTATTAATTTACCTGCCTAATTTTAATTTTAACCTTGTAGCTTCATTAGATTCACAGTTATTGAATCGAAAACTTTGTATGGCAGCCCCCCGAAAATGGGGCCCTAACATTTTGAAACTTCATATAAGTGCTCGATTCATTATATAACTAACCGTGTGTAATTTTCAGCCTCGTAGTATAATTAGTTTTGAAGAAATTCATATTGGTGCAAAGAAGTTGTATGGCAGCCCCCCGTAAATGGGGCCCTAACATTTTGAAACTTCATATAAGTGCTCGATTCATTATATAACTAACCGTGTGTAATTTTCATCTGCGTAGTATAATTAGTTTCGAAGAAATTCATATTGGTGCAAGGAAGTTGTATGGCAGCCCCCCGAAAATGGGGCCCTAACATTTTGAAACTTCATATAAGTGCCGGAGTCATTATAAAACTAACCGTGTGTAATTTTCATCCCCGTAGTATAATTAGTTTTGAAGAAATTCATATTGGTGCAAAAAAGTTGTATGGCAGCTCCCCGAAGCCTTGGTCCGATTTTAACCAAAAACAATAGGGAACCTAGAAATTGTCTAAAAATGACTTTGTGTGAATTTCAAGACTCTAGCCCTTTTAGTTTTTGAGTTATCGTGCTGACACACGACGGACGGACGGACGGACGGACGGACATACATAGCTAAATCGATTTTTTTTTTCGATTCTGATCCGATCCATACACTTGAGTCTATATCTACCCCCCCTCCTTCTCTGCGTCACAAACGTAATGGCAAATTTATTATACCCTTTGACTATATAGTCATACGGGTATAAAGAAGACAAAGATTTTTTTTAAGTAAATGGCTTCATAAATTATTTATATATGTATATTCATATAATATGTATATGTGTAATATTTTGAATGAATCATTTTATCAATATGATTATATGATGCTTACTTGCTTAGGTTTAATATATTCGTGAATTAAAAATTAATTAAAAGAGATAGAATTGAAAAATTAGAACTAGAGTTTTGAAATTCACACAAAACATTTTTTGGACATTTTTAAGGTTCCCTATTCTTTTTGGTTAAGACCAGACCAAGGTTTCGGGGAGCTGTCACACAACTTATTTAAACCAATATAAATTTCTTCAAAAGTAATTATACTAGAAAGACGAAAATTACACACGGTTAGTTTTATAATGAATCAAGCACTTATATGAAGTTTCAAAATTTTACGGCTTCATTTGCGGGGGGCTGCCATACAACTTCTTTGCACCAATATGAATTTCTTGGAAACTGAGTATACTACGAGGATGAAAATTACATACTGTTAGTTATATAATGAATCGAGCACTAATATGGAGTTTCAAAATGTTGCGACCCCATTTTCGGGCAGCTGCCATACAAAGTTGTCAATTCGATAACTGTGAATCTAATGAAGCTACGAGGTTAAAATTAAAACTGGGCAGGTAAAGTAATAGGGCAAGTTAGTTGGCAAAGTTGGACATCGCTCGGGCCAACTTTTGGGGTGGGCTATTTTTTTTTTATGGTTATTTTTTTTTATGGTTTTTTTTTTTTGTTTTTAAGCAAAAATTATGGTATAATGAATTAAAAATTTAATTTTTTTTTTTTTTTATTTAATTTTTTTTAAGCAAAAATTATGGGATAATAAGCTAAATTTTTTTTTAACTATTTTACTTTCTTATATTTTTTTTGTAATATTTATAATAGCATGTGGAAAATAAATAACGGTTAGTGGGTAAGCACGGGTATCTAAAAGTTGACAAGGGCAACTATAATCTTCCTCGTTTGATTCTGAGCCGATACGTACCCTTGACACTATATCTAGCTCGTCTAGATCGATGCGTTACAAACGGAGGAGCAAATCTAATATACCCGATGTCATATATGTATGCACGGGTATAACGAGGAAGATTATAGTTGCCCTTGTCAACTTTTAGATACCCGTGCATACCCACTATGGTGTATAAAATAAACCGTAATATGCTTCCCTTATACATTTAACTCATTACTCCATAATTTTGACGTAAAGCAAAAAAAAAAAAAATTACAAAATATAAAACAAAATTTTCATTCATTGTCCCATAACTTTAGCTTAAAAAAAAAAAAAAAAAAAAATTAACAAAAAAAAAAAAATTAACAAAAAAAAAAAAATTAACAAAAAAAAAAAATCACAAAAAAAAAAACAAAATTTTCATTCATTGTCCCATAACTTTAGCTTAAAAAAAAAAAAAAAAAAAACAAAACAAAAACAAAAAATGGCCCACCCTAAAATTCCGATGGTCCAAAATTTTCATTCATTGTCCCATAACTTTAGCTTAAAAAAAAAAAAAAAAAAAAAAAACAAAAAAAAACAAAAAAAAAAAAATGGCCCACCCTTAAAATTCCGATGGTCCGAGTGATGTCCGACTTTGCCAACTAACTTGCCCTATTACTTTACCTGCCCAATTTTAATTTTAACCTTGTAGCTTCATTAGATTCGCAGTTATTGAATCGAAAGCTTTGACTTCGTAATTAATTTGTTGAATATTCTAAAGGTTTTTGTAGACATAAAAATATTTATTTATAAATAGTTCCTCGTCTTATACAGTCCGATAAGAAAGTGAAGCATGCTTTTCTTTTGCCAGCATGGCAGATATTTGGTTACCATGGAGATTTGTAAAGAATTCAATAATTTTTTTATAGCTATATTTTATAGCTGTGCTAAATGTGACATTACATTTGTGACGCAGAGAAGGAGGATGGGTAGATGTACACCTCTGTATCGGAACAGAATCGAAAAGTAAATCGATCTAGCTATGTATGTTCGCCTGCCTATCCGTCCCCATAATTATCCAAAAAATTAAGGAGCTAATATTTTGAAATCTTAAAAAAGTCGTTTTTATGCATATCGTTATTGAAATCCAGCCAGTTTTTCTTTTTTATATGAGCATTACTCTATACCTATTAAAGCTGGGTGTCTGAAATTTTGCCAAAGTTTAATTTTATGGCTAAAGTTTTTGCAAAATTTAATTGGTCTACTTCAGTGGTTTTGAGTAGCTGTCATACAACTTCTAAAAAATAATTAAATAAATTTTATAAATCAACACAACTGTAAAGGTTTCAAATGTCAAAAATTAGGAAATTTAAATTTTTTACCCTTTTTATAAAGTAAAACCGTTCGGGTAGCATAGTAAAACCATTCGACGTGCGCTTTAAGCTATTATGATATTAACTAATTTATATTTTTTTTATTTGATACTCTACCCACGGCTAGAATCCGGAACCCTTCGATTAAAATGTCGACGTCCCAAACGTCATTGTTTGAATAATTTAGAATGAAGTTTTTTTTTTAAAGTGAAGGTGTAAAGGTGGCATAATTTAAAATTCACGTATTTGAAGATCAAAGTTTGCTTTATCTTTAGGTATTTTGTAAAAACGCGGACAAATGAATGGTCCACCAATTGAAGGTAAACAACAACTTTTATTGTATTTTTAAGAAATTTACTTTTACGAACACAAATACACAAAATTTTTTTTAATAGGTTTTAGAATTTTCAAGAAAATTCAATTTGCATGAGTAAGGTTTGGGTTAACCTAAGTAACCTAAGTTACAATCAATCATTTGGACGTTTTATTCTGCGTTAAGGCACAGTTTTACTCATTTAAACTTAAATACTTATTATATATTATCAATTTTTAATTAATCTTTTTTTTAACTCATTTGCTTTTCATAAGTAAAATAGAAAAAAAGTACCATAAAACAATATTTAAACAAGTGAAGAAAAAAAACCAAGGGTTTTTAAAAAAGCACATTTGTAAATTTATATTGTATTACATACTGAGTTTAACTTTGGAAATATTTACTTGGAAATAGTTACTGCTTACTTATAAAATTTACTGCTAACAGTAAAGTTTTTAATTTAAAGTTGTTATAGCCCTTCAATGGGGAAGGTTGCCAAGTTTCTCAAGGATCTAACTTCATCTAACTCCCCCCTCCGTCCCCTCATTTTTTTTAGGTTCTAGGAATTAAATTGTGAATTCCACAAAAATTTGGAATTTTACTTAGAATTATGCAATCTAAGAAAAAATGGGTAAAACTGAGAGACACTTTCTTTAATTTAAGGAACCGCTTTTAAATTTAAGAAAAACCTTTAACATATGTTAAAATATAATGTTGGGCCTTTATATTTTGTATATTAATAAAAAAAAAAATTGGACAGGTATTCAAGTTACAGGTGCTTAAAAATAGCAAAATTTCAATTTTCGAGCCCTTATAGCTCTTAAACAGGGGGCTTGACAAAAAAATTTTATTAACCGGCTTCTACTAATATTTGAGGATCTAACTTCTCCCAAAATTTCAGGATCCTATCTTAAACCGTTTAGGAGATATATGGGACCAAAAATTTTGCAAAAATTGAGTTTTATATAATGGTAAATTTTAGTACCGTATGGCAACCCTATACATTTAGGCGACATATTTTTGTAAAGCCTATAAAAGAAGCTCTCTTCTACCGTTTTTTTATTGAAAATAAACCTAACAGAATTCTTGATATATCAATTTAAATATAGGGCTTTTTTGGAATTTGCAGGGGCTGTAGCTTTGTCACCCTTCAAAATTAAGAAAAACCTTTGACACATGTTGAAATATAATTATAGAGCTTTGAATTTTGTATATCACTAAAAAAAAATTTGGACAGGTATTCAAGTTACAGGTGTTTAAAAATAGCAAAATTTCAATTTTCGAGCCCTTATAGCTCCTAAATAGGGGGCTTGACAAAAAAATTTTGTTAACCGACTCCTACTAGTTTCTTAGTATCTAGCTTCTCCCAAAATTTCAAGACCCTAGCTTGAACCGTTCAGAAGATGTGTGTGGCCAAAAATTTTGCAAAAATTGAGTTTTGTGTAATGTTAAATTTTAGTACCGTATGGCAGCCCTAAATATTTGCCTTTTAAATATTTATAAAGTTTATAAAACCAGCTATCGTTTGCCGTTTTCAGATTGAAAATATATTTAACAGAACTCTTGTTATAACAATTTAAATATAGGGCTTTTTCCAAATTTAGGGGGCTGTAGCCCCGTAACAGATGGGGCTACAGAAAAAAATTATTCTGCGAAATTATTTTTTTTTGCGAAAACTACCCATGGTTAAAATTTCTTTACTCTATTTCAAACGATGTAAAAGTTTTTGTAAACATACGGACAGACGGACAGACAGACGGACGGACGGACGGACGGACGGACAGAGTGAAACTATATAGGCACATTTTTACAAAATTTTTTGAAAATGTGCTAAAAAAGAATTTATCGAAAAATCAAACATTCCTTTTATTTTATACAACATTCCGAATACATGATATACCTTTAAGTTTTAATCGTCTTTCAGAAAAATAAATGAGCACTCATTATGATAAAACTAACCACAAAAAAGAGACAGAAACAAAAAAAAAACAGTAATAATAATAACAGTTATCTTTACCAAAATATTTAAAAACAAAGGAAAAAAAAGTATTTTTTATTAATTCGAAAACTTTAATGAATGTTCTTTTTTTTATCAAATCCGATAGAACTCATATAAACCTTAACATCATTATACTTGTAGTAAAATCCCACACACTCGTATTATAATCTTGATACAGTTTTTGTGAATTCATCCAAGAATTCCATGTTATTGATTTGTAGTCAAAAAAATACTCGTAATCCTCAACAAATAACAAAAAATTAAAAGTTTGCAAGAAGAAATTGTTATTTCCAAAGATTCAAAGTAGAGATAAATTCTTTTCAACTATAAAGAACTGTTCATAGTCTGTCCTATAACTTTTGTATTTAAACTACAACATAATGAATCCTTCCTTCAAAATGAAACTTTAAAACTTTATCCTAAAACAATAATTCGGATCAATCAAAAATAAAAATATAATTCTGTTCATGTCCAATACCAGTGAACTTTAAAGTAATGTTGTTTACATAGACTTCGTAATGATTGTGCGATTAAAGATTATGTAAAATGTGAAAGAAATGGACTAATCCGGTCTTTTAAGACTATTTTTATCTAATGAGGTATTTTCAGTTTTTGGTTTTTAAATCTATTGGAAATACTCTATAGTACTAGTATATACATATGAGGAGCATTTGAAACTCATTATCCGGATATTGGTTATATTTCAAATCATTATTTTGAAAAAATCCCTTTTTGGAAAAGATAAAACAATTTGATATGAAGGTCAAAAAACATAAAAGTCAAAAATTAACTTTTTCTGACAATTTACTAAAAAAAACTGAACAAAACCTTAATAAAAAAGTGGTTTCTTCGTCCTTTTTTACTCTGAAGTATTTTGTGATTCTTTGGTTTTTTAAGTTATTACTTCTTTTGCTACAGAATTTTTGTAACGATGTGGTAAAGGTACAACATTCGAATATTAAGCATTTTCTTACCACAATTATATCTGTTCATGTTTTAAAAAAATATTAAAAGTTCCTAAAACAAATAAACGAAAGAGTACCTGAATCGGGTGGGGTTGTGATATTTTAATGAGATTTTAGATGGAAAAAAAATTAATTCACGTGGTATCTTTAATGGGTTTATTTAGGGGGGTAAAGAGAACTTCAAATTAAAGGTTAAAATCTTGTTTTTTTAATTGGTTCTTTTTTCTTAAATGAGATGAAGTTAATACACGTACAAGTATACATACTTCATTACAATAATTATATCCTAGATAAGAAATTTGTTATAAAATATAATTATTTTTACCTTCAACCTTAATTAAAGTCAGAAAGAACTGCTCGTATTTAAAAGATCACATAATATTATAATACAAAATTAACTGCCAAAAAAGAACCAAATTCAAGAATAACTTTTAAAGCCCTATCCTCATTCCTCACATTATGAGTATTTTCTTTGTTTTTGTATATTTAATGGTGTGTATGTAATATATGTAAATTCCAGTGAAAATAAATTAAAAATTAAAAAAAATACGAAATATTTAAATATAAGTCTTCTGGAATGAAAAATTTTCCAGAATTTCCAATCAATTCAAATTTATTCAAATGAAAAATAAGAAAAAAATTTTCCTTTAAAAATTAAATCTTTATAAAAGGATTTTTCTTGTATAAAATTTGTTAAATTATTTTTGTAACAGAAATCCATGGAAGAAGAGCCCTTTTTGGATTTACCAAAAGAAATTAATGTAAAAGATCCGATTATTCTCTTGTAATATTATTGATATACTGTTCTACAAGAATTCGCTTTTATTGAAAATTGTTACTATCGATTGGTACGATTTTCTGAAGGAAACTTTATAGCCAAATAGAGATCCATTGTTATATATATACTATTTTAAGCATTTCCGAAAAAAAGGATCGACGGTTTTTGATGTTGTGATAGATCTAAATAATTTGTCCGACCGAGTTTTAAGTTTACACAAGCCGTGTCTTGAAACAGAATTTTTGAAATAGATAACCAGCAATTTGGTCTAGTAATAGTAAACTTAAAACCGGCTTGAAAAATATTTTTTCGCATCTTCTTTGTAATTGCAATGTACGCAGATTAACTTGCCCGTCGCAGATGTAATTGACAAACTTTATATTAACCCTCAGTACGAACTTACATACAATACAATTCAAAAGTATATTTTTTAAAGCCTTTACCCAAAAATATAATTATGAACAAAAGATAATTATTGAAAAATTTTGTCTTTAAATTAAAGTTCCATTTGTTTAAAAATTAATGTCTTAATTACCATTTCCAGTTCCTTTATTCATTCATAAAAAAAAACAAACACAAAATAATAGACAAAAGCATTAATACACAACCCTGTTATAAAAAAAAAGCAACGCCTTACATTTAATTTATAAATTATATATATATATATATATATTTTCTTTAATAGAGAGGAGCCCTAATGGCAGGCATCCTTTTTAAATTGATCTGCCTCAATTTTACTCATTTGTTTATTTTAAGATACAAGAAATACTCATAAAGATTTTGATTACAAAATACAAAACTGAAGAGAAAATCGATAATATGATAATTAAACGGTAAAAGAAGTAGACAGAACTGCTTAAAGTTAAGGTGGGTGAATTTTCTTTAATTCTTATATTTAAATTTAAGAATTAATTTCTTATATTTTTTTATATTTTCTTTCTCTTTTCATTTTTCATTTTTAGTGTATACGAAAGTAATTCAAATTATACGCATAACATCGGTTTTAATTGAAGCCTTAAAGATTTATTGATGAAGTTTACCGTTATTTTTTTATATTTTGCTCCTAGCAAAGGATTTTAAGGCGTGAATAATTAATGTACTTTTTGTAGAAGGGTATATTTATATAAAAACAAATATATATATATGTATAAATATTCATAACGATCATTTGATGTAAAATATATATATGTATATAGGAAATTGTGTAGGAAATAGAATAATAACTTTTTATTATCATTCGATTCAATTATTTTTATTTAGTTGTTATTCATCTGAAATGAAAGCAATTCAGTACATATTTTCTCTTTTAAATTTTTAAAAAAATTTTAAAAGAGTTAAGAATTTGTTTTCGTTATTCCTTAGAGTTTTTGTTTTCCTAAACAAAGTATACAACTCCAACTACCAATTTCCATTAATTAATCCAATAAGTTAAAATTAAACAGTACATAAAATCCACTTTCAGTTTGGATTTAGCTCAATTCTAATTAAAATTTAAATTGAAATCATTGTTTTTTGGGTAAATAAAAGAACCATTATATTGAAAATTAATATTTCAAAGGAAAGCAAAGAAATGGGATGTGAATGAAAGAATGAGAAGGAAATAAAACTGAATTCAAAAAGGAAATCGATATCAAAGAAATGTTTTAATCTTTATTAATTTAAATTCTATTAAGAAATATTTACACAGAAACATAATACTCCCCCCACCCCTTAACTTGATGTTTAATTCATATAATTTTAATTATAAACACATACATACACACACACATTTTCAACCAGTTACAAGTTATAATCAGCAAGAAATGAAAATGAAAAAATATGAGAATTGTGAAGAGTGAAGAGAAGAGAAGATGAAAATCAAGAGATCATTAATATTTATTGAGTTTTATATTTTATAACGGTATAAAAAAGAATTGAGTATAAGAAAATGGAATAACTGAAAATACAAAATATAATAATAATAAAAAAGAAATCATAAAGTTATAAAAGTAAAAATTAAATAAAAAAAAGAAGAACACCTTATTAAATAGTTCAAAAATAAACTTTAATAACCCCAGAAGACATTTTTGTTTTTATTACAGCAAAATATCATTATTTTTTACTATAACATTTATTATTATTATTACTTTTTATTGTTTAATAAAGAAAAGTTCTGAGATATAAATTTTGTAAACATTTTAAAATATTTTAATAAAAATCTAATCAATCATTAAATTTTTTTTATTTTTTTTTTTTGAATTTACAAGATAAACAAAATCAAACGATAGATAATAAAAAAAATTTAATAAATTTTATTTCATTTTGAGTTTTTCTTCCCTTTGTTGATGGTGTTGCAATTATTATTTGTAATTGAAAGTGATTGAAATTGGCTTTTATTTTTTTCAGTGTCTATTCTGGGAATGTGGTAGAAAAATTCTATGTTTAAAGTTCAACATTCCCTTATCAATTTCAATAACTGTCAATTGTCTTTCATTTTGTAACTTGTAGATCGCTTTTAATAAGTTTAATTTAATTTTTCAAAATATGTTCTAAAGAAATTTGATCCTACAGACATTCTATTAAAAAAGTAAAAACTAGTTCGATCATCCATATTTTACATTCAGAGTCTTGAGTTAAAGCATCCCCCCTCTTACTCCAAGTTTTGACTTAATATGGTAGAAAGTCGTCATCTGATTTTATTTGGAAAATACCACAGTTTCTTATCTAGCTTTGCATTGTTTTTTTATCTTATATTCTTAACTTCTTCTAAGTTGAACTTTTCCACAATTACAATACCTAATATTCGTCCACTGCAAGTCAGTAACAGATTAATCAAGCACAAAAAAATATTTATTTAATCGATCCGAGAAATACAATTTGTTGTAATTCAATTTCTTTTCTATTCTTTATTAATTTTATTTGATGTCATTTTCAATTTAATGTACAATACAATTGAGCAACACAACATATAATAGGAAAGTATATTTAAGGATAACAAGATATGGCAGTTAAAATAACTGGTAAAGGAGGGGAAGTTTTTAATATTAGCAATTAAATGCAAGTTGATAAGCTTTTCCTTCAACTTTAATTCAATACAAATATTTTATTCCTCGAAATTAAATTATATATTAATGAATGCTAAAATTAAGGTTCATGGTTGTCGATCTATGCTCTTCACTAATACCTTAATTAATTTTAAAATTAAGGTTTATTTATAGATAAGCATTTTATATTGAAGTTTATTAATATACATTACAGTAAGAATCTACAGATAAAGTTGTTACGTATTATAAAAAAGTTTTACAAATAAATCAATATTTTATAAAAATTAAGATGTTATAATCTGAAAAAAAGTTCATAATTAGGGTAAAATTATTGAATTTGAAAGAAGTTAATATCGGTTTATGTTTTTGATAATAATTATTTTATAAATCCTTAATATTATTAATGAGGCGATTTAAGAAATTACACGGCAAATTTTATGATTAAAAAAATTTTATATAAATATTTTAAATGTACAAAATTATTTTTTTAACACATTTTTTCAAAACTATTTTGAAATTTCCGAATATTAATTTCATTCCGTTTGTCTGTCCGTTTGCTGTTCGGTTTACAAAATACGGTACACGGTACGAAGTAAGTTCGATTGAAATAACTTCATTAAATTAAAAGTGTACTAAGTTCGATAAAATTTGATATATTTTATAGATTATATTTAAAAATATTCTGGGACCCGCATATTGATGTATATTAAAAGGAATATTTAGGTCTAATAACTGAATTTTTGGAAAAAAATTGGATCCGGATATTGATGTATATTAAAAGGAATATTTAGGTCTGATAACTGAATTATTTCGTTTTTAATTTTAATAATTTTTTCGAACCAATTAAAAAATAAAATAAATTCGATAAAAATCTAAGAATACACTTTTAAATATAAATACAAAGTAAAACCTTTACCTTAAGTAGTTAACAATTGACTCTATGCAAATTGTTAAAATTATGGATCTTTCTAGATGCAATCAATTAAGTTTAAATATTGTAGTTTCTATATTAACATCATTTCTTAACCAATGAAGGTTTCCTTAAAATAAATCAAATCCCAATCAATTTTTCAGAATATTCTAGAAATTCTGTAATAATGAAATAATCTTATACACAATCCATGTTTTTTAAAACCACTATGGTTTTAAAAAACATGGATTGTGTATAAGCTATTCCTTGTTTTAAATTTAATTTTAATTAAAAATCATTTAAACGTAAATAAATTTTTTTTTTTCTTCCTAAAGCCTTGAATTCTCTTTTTTTTTAATAACAGTTTTCCAATTGCACAAGATCTAAATCTAATTAACGTGTTTTTCATATTTTTTTTTCTATTGAGTAAAAGAAAAATCTATCAATTAATTCAGTTATTCTTCTTATGGGATTTAACAGTTTTTTTTCTATTCGGAAAATAAAATGAAAACCCATCAATAACAGATTGTCTTACAGACTAATTTTAATCCCCTTTTATACTTACATTTAACATTCTAGGATAAAAAGTTTTTTTCCTTTTTAAATAACTAAAACTTTACTAATCTTGACACATGCATTTTATGGGTTTTCCCTTAAAAGCTTCTTATTGAATTGAGCACAGATAATTACATGAATTTTAAAACTGATTTTTTTTTTTTTGAATTATTTGTTTTTAACTGTAAATTAGAGTGACCAATTTTATGTAATATTCTATTAAATGGCTATTTAATATTACAAGTTAATATTAAAAAAAATGTTAATAGAGTTGCCATATGTGCACTTTAATTCAACAACTATGAAATTGCTGATTTTGGGTTTATATTGAGAAGCTATGTTTATACGTAAATATCAGGGTGTGATTGAGTTTTTAAACATTAAATTTTCAAATAAAAAGTTCATATTGTCATCGAGATTTAAGAAAGAGAACCTTAATATTTGATAAGTTTTTATAGGACGCCATGATTTTGCTTTTAATACTAATTTAAAGCAGATACTTTTCAGTGTACTAACTGTAACTTTAAATGTCATAAATGTAACTTTAATTTCCTTTCATAGTACAACATTGACTCAAATTTTTATAATATTTTCTGATATTTCAAATAAATTAAATTTTACAAAATTGTTCAACTTAAATATAATAAAAAAATATTAAATTGATCTTTAAAGTCTTCTTAAATTCTATGATTTCCTTATTTTGTAAATTGTATATTTTCATATACAAATAAATAACAATTTATTTAATACCATTCTAGAATTTCTTACAAACAACCTTCCGGAGGCCACTCTTCCATTAAAATCTCTGATCTTTTATTTGTTAAAGCTTAAGACTACAGTAACACTCTATATATATATATATATTTTTTATTATTTTAATATCTGTTTTTACAATTGAAAACGAATTCCTTTCAGTCAGATGTTTGTAACAGTAACACAAGAAAGGTAAATTGATTGGTGATTTTTAAATTTCTTAATATGTTATCCCAAATTCAAATATCTTGTCTATACAAATTCAAACTTTTGTAAATTTAAGAGATGCCTTTTCCACTGAAATATTCCAAGCACTAGCACTAAATATTCCATTAACTAGCTTCTACAATAAAAACAGATGTTAACTATATAGCACTCTATATAATCAAGAAGTCTGAGCAATCAGTAAAACCGACTATATCCAATTTACATTTATACTTCCATTTCTTTGGTTCTCTATATAGACGACCGATTCATTCATTCGTTTAATTTTGACATAACACTTTTTAAAAAATGGAAAACAGAAACCAAAAATAGAAAATACATAGTGTGGAACCTGAGTACTTACACTGAATAAATAACAAAAAATAAAAATAAAAAAAATTTAAATGGAAAAAAAAAATTAAAGTGAAAAACATAGAGAAAGTGTAGAAAATAAATAGAAGAATTTGTTACTCTTCCATTAAATGCTTTCACATTAATTAAGATAAAGCGTTAGTAAACAAGTTATTATCCTTTAAAAGGACATGGTGGAAATGAAAAATATATATGTAATATGTATGTTGATATATTTAGAACATGTGTTTTAAAAAATAAATGGATAAAATATAAGAGAAAAAAAAACAGTTGTCAGGTTCCGATACATAATGTACTCAGGGACTTACAATTGTAGAACAGAATACTCTATTTTTATTCCTCTATTAGACTTATAAAATCAGTTTATCTTTAATTTGCAAATTGTTGGAATAATTGAAAAATTTTTGATTTTATTAAAAAAATTGAATTTAATATAAGAATATCTTCCACATTAGAATAATAGTTGTTAAATCAGTAAATATTGATTTGTAAAAATGAATAAAATGTTGTCCAACTGAACCCCTAATAGTCTTCAAAATCTTATTGATTTCGACTTTGAGAGAAATTTTATTTCTAAGATTATTTTCTCATAACTAGTAAGAAACCAATACTAATCCAGAATATTTTATAAAAACTTGTTCCCTTTGACGGAGAAGTTGGGGCAAGTTTTGTAAAAATCGAGAAAACCCAAGGCAATATCAGTTTGATAATGTTTCCTTTCATTAACCGATTATACAAGTGGAGTATCTAGAAATTAACCAAATACCATTATTCTACTACTTTTGTCAAAGGTTAGAGCCATTTTCGTATTAAATTTCTTTTTAGACTTTTCATTGGAGTTAAATCTATTCTAGTTTTACTTTTATTAGTTAAACTTAAGTGAGAAACCGTCTTAAGGGTAAACTTAGAGATAAAATATTTTCATGTAATAATTGAATTTAGAATTTAAAAGTAAAATATTAACAGAAACTATTTCAGGAACAGCTAATAAAAATAAAATTACTATTGATTTTTTACATTAAGTTCATTTTATTTCATTTTGTTGTATTAAGTGCCTAATAGTTTAAGTCATGCCACAAATTTTTATTAAAAAACTTTTTCGATTTCATTTTTATTTTCAATATTATTAAAAACAGCTTTTAATACAAAACTTAAAGGCAAAAATAAAACCCAATACCATAGAAATAAAGCCCAGAATGATTTTTCTATTTTTGAACTATTATCGATTCAGAAAAAAACTTTAAAAAAAAAACTTTTTAAATTTATTTATTTTTCCGGTTTATATAATTTTTTTATTGGAATTATTTGATTTTCATTCCATTCCCTTTTTCCTTTTATTTTTCCTTTAAATTCCGTTATAAAGTTTTTATTTTTTTAAAATATTTTCTTTCTTTTTACCAATTATTTAAAATATAAAACAAGTAATAAAAGAAAAAATAAAACTGTGGCCTCAAATACAACTAATGATTAACTTACAAATTTTCTCCCCTAATTTAATTTTAACATATAAAATTGAATTTATTTTTGGGTGAATAATTTAATCACTGATGATGAGTTTTACTAAAACTTTTTTTAAATTATATTATTACATTAAAAATTACATTTTTTTATTTCCATTAAATGTAATCAGGAGTTATCCTATAAACACCGTTATTTTATTCAATTACTAATATCCTGCGGGACTGAATTAAGTTTAACAGTGAAAAAAAAAAAAAATTAAAAGAAATTTCTGACTTCAAATTAAATGTGAATGAAAGGACAGAGAAAAATGAAATACCAATACATAGTGACAATATTCGTCATTAAATATAATGAAAATCACAGTTGTATATTTGATGAATCCTTTTAAAGGATATGAAATAAATGTTACTACATTACCATTTATTTTTTTTTTTAATACAAAGCTCCAACTAAAATTAAATGTAAATTTAGAATGAAATTCATTGAAAAAATTTTTTACTCATTCCAAAACTCACCTTCAATTATTCAAAAATAAAAAAGCAAAAAAGGTGTAATTGGTCATGATTTGTAAAAAAAAGAGAATTAATTTACCTTTTGCAACAAAAAAAAACCAACCTGAATTCGAATTTTTTTTCATGTTAAAGTTAACAAAACGTTCGAAAATGCTTTTAAAAAAAATTGCGTAACAAGCAATAATTTTAGACCCCGATTTCCTTGTTATGTTAAAAAGGACATCCCATTTCATTTTCCTTAATTTTTATAAAATTGGAATAAGAAATGTAAAAACTGTTTAAGATCCCATTCCCTTTATACCTTTTTGGGTATTCAATATTTTTATACGACCTGAATCTATATATTTTTCCAATGGTTTTTCATTTCCATTCATGGGGGTTTTTCTCAATTCAAAATATTTCCTGACTCTGGTCTGGTATCGTATACTTTATTAAATGTGTAAGCACACGATTCAAGGATTTAAACTCTGTTTTCCGTCATTTCTTATAATTTTTTACATAATATTTTGGACATTGAATACATTTCATTTATTTATTTATTTTCTAAGCCCCCGCCTATTCAATATACCTACTTCAACTGGTAAATCCAATTTACTAACTAACCCAAACAAAAAAAAATAAACAAAAATAAAAATTTTTCCAACCTTTTTGTTACCTGTAAATATTTACCAGTAAATAAAATTCAAAAATATTGAAACTCAAGAAAAAAATGAAATTCAGCACGATATTTTTCCTCTTCTAAAATATTTTTTGGGACCTTTATGTGAACAAAAAATTTTTTTTTTTTGGGTTCTAGTGATGTTTTTTTTCCCCCAGATTTAGTAAAAGGTAAAAAAGAATCCCTTAAACAAAAGTCAACTTTATCTTAATACATTTTATTTTGTTCCTACCTTGTGCTCTATTGAACCGACCGCACCATTTATTGTCGTTCTTCCAAAAAACAGGTCCTATGTAAAATCTAATTTCCAAAAACATACAACGAAACAGTTATTATCTTCTTGTATAATCGAACAGGCACACAAATTTAAAGATGGGACACAAAAAAGAAAATAAATTTTGCAATTTGTTATCCTTTATTTCCAGAGAAAGGATCCCTAAAAATATTGCATATGTAAATATTTTCAAAATAGTTTTAACTTGTAGTGGTAAAGAATTAATAACAAATATTTCAATAAAGGATAATAAAACTAAAAAAGTATTGAATGTATTGAACATATTAAAATATTTTTAGAAGCAATGCTATATCCTGGAATTTTAAATTATAATAGAACTGATTTCATTGCAAAAAGGCAAACAAATACTTTTACAGGACATCAACTGATAACATTTTATTTTATTCTGAATTGAAAAAAAAAATCCATTAGGTTTTCATTCAAAAAATTGAAATTGAAAGAATTAAAGTTATTTATGAAATTAATGTTTCAGGACAGGATGTAAGAAAAGTTAAAAATATACAAAGTATATATTTCACTTTTGATATTTTATTAAGACAAAAAATTTAATCTATAAATTTTACGATACGAGAGCAATCTGTTTTATAATTTTATTAATTTTAAAAATTTCTTTTGTGCTAAAGTACTGAAGAATGGGTCTTTTAAGACTTGTAATAGTTTCATAAGTACGTAAAGCTTTTGTTGTCTTTATCAATATCGGACCAAGATTCACAAATTGTGAGATAGGCAAATAACATTTTAAATTATTTCACGAATTTACTTTATTAAATTTTTAAATTATTTTTATTTCTTCCCCAACCCTAAAAAAAAAATGACACACATTCTTTAAATCTGTGTCAGACATTTCCATTCTACTTCACAAATTTAAATTTATTTTTAGTATGACAATAATTTCAATATGTGTTTGAATAACTTTAAACGTATTCCGATTATCTAAAAGAAAAGGACATCTATCCTTTTAATGTTTTGGAAAATAAATTTAAAGGAAAACAAATATTAGAATAAAAAATTTTCCAATTTCATCAGTTTTCATTCGATTTTACAATTTAAAAATAATTTTTTTTCAACCTAACAATACAAAGAATGATAAAAAGAATGATTACCATCAATCTACACCTCCCAGACGGAAAACAGCACATAAAATTGAAGAAAATTTACTTACGTTAAAAAAGTTATCACAAAGTTATAGGACTTCCAAGCCTTCACACCCTCTATTCAAAAAAAAAAAACCTTTAGCTTGAATATCATGTAACTCAAATGGCGTAAAGTTTAAATGAAATAAAAATAAAAAAATACTGTTATTCAATAATAATCACATATAAATTTAAGGATATTTTATATTTGAAAAAGGATATTCGATGGTCTCGATCAAAAATAATAGAAGCAAAGTGTAAGAAAAAAAAAATATCCTTTTTTTTAAATTTTTGTGTTTCAAAAAAAATTGGATGCTGCTGTGGAATACTAAGCAGCAACAGAATTCATAACCACTTTCAAAGTAAACAAATTTTGTAATAAATAGTGTTTACTAAAGAACTGATCACAATGTAATTCAACTATAGTATATACCAGTTGCTCTTATTGCATACAAAGATATTAAAGAATAATTGCAGATTCAGAATATATATAACCCATATGTTATAATTATTCTTATAATGCTGTTTTATGATTAATTCCTCACACCGCAGTCAACGCAATTAAAATTTAAAATATGGCAACAAAATTTTTGTAAAGCGACACCTTATATTAGTCCTTTATAATTTAATCGTCAACACAAACTCCTTTAGCTCTAATATAGTGCAGAAATACTTCCAACTCTTAATAATTTAATATTTTTCTATTATTGTATTTGCTATTGTTCCCATTTGTTGTTGTTGTTGAATTTTTAGAATTTATGTCCTTTTTTTATGAAATATAGAAAAAAAGGTACATTGACAATTTCATATATATGTTCAAGGATAATATTATCCTTGTGCGATTACGTGTTATTTGAAACGTGGTCTTTTGTAGAATCAAGTCATTCCCTTCTCACATTCCGATCCCATATGTATATATGTATATGTATCTAGTTGTATGCGTGCATTTATTGATAGCGTGTTAGTAATTTTAGATTTTATTATCTTTTTTTTCTGCAAAAAGCAGTCATTTTACACAAAAGAATAAAAAAATTGATAAAGGATAAAGGATGGCGTATCTTAAGTCTTTTTCTTCCATCGATTTTCTTTTCTCTTTAACTTTTTATCCTGTAGTTTTTTTTTTATGAAGGTCTTAAAATCTTAAAATTGTAACTTTAAAGTCTTTTTTTTTTGCTTAACTTATTGGTAGTGTTTAGATCTTAATAAAAATTTTTAAAATTGGGTTTAGTTTGGCATATTTTTTAAATATGTTTTCAAAAATAATATCCTTCAACTGAAGGACCTTTTTAAACTAAATAACATTGTCGAAAAATAATTTTTTTTTTGTTTGAATGGGATAAGGATGAAAATGTATGTAAAAATTTTATATTTTAGTATTTCATGTTTGAAAGTATGTATATTTGAATTTTAAATTCTATTTAAAAAACCAGCCATTGGAATATCATAAAAAATTGTTATGATTTTAATAAATATTTAACAGAATCTTTTTTAATTTAAAGGCTGTGTGGCACCGTGGTTAGGAGACCGACCTTTCATGCAAAAATCCCTGGTTTGAATTCCAGTTAAAGTGGAAAAACTTAACTGATTTTCGACCAATGAGTTTAAATCAATGGCTTAGTCCATTATTAATAATTATATATCTTTAATAAATAAAATATTAAAATTACATTGTTACAAATGCAAAATATTAAAAAATAATTTAATTGACTAATATAACTCACAGATATAGAATACCATATAAATCAAATACAAAATATTGCAATATAAACAAAAAATGGAATTGTAAATATTGAAAATCTAAGACGTTTCTACATGTTATAAGGCCTAGTACTATCTCATGTGTAAATTGCATGTGGAATTCAATAAGATCAATTCTAATAACACGAATATAATATGACCCCCTATTCCAACATGTACCTATAGTATAGGTAGGCTTATTAGTCTAACTTTATAAAAAAAAACCATTTAAACATATAATTATCATCAAATAAATTCATCCTTAGATGTTTATCACCTTAGCCAGAGAAAATAGGAGTTCGTTTAATATATTTACTTCACTTTATATTAAACCTTCTTCTATAGTATCTTAAAGGATTTGTTTCCGAACTTGCTGAACGTAACAATATTTGACTTAACTCATATATTTTAACATGTTGAATTCAGCTGGCTACAGTAAAGCTAAGACATTGACGTATAGCAAAGAGAAAATGTAGCTTTAGAATGTTAACATCAAACACTTAGAATTGAAACTAATGCATTTCCAAAAGAAAATTAAACAAATTACCAATTCAATAAAAACCATATTACCACTATCATAATCTTTATAATAATTTAAATGACATGAAATAATAAAAGGAGACTATCTCCAATAATGTTATCATCACTTATCATAGTCATTTCTTACAATATCAAAATACAAATTTTGTTTTTTACATTTTAACACCGACTATTTAAATTTATAAAAAAAAACCATTTCATTTCCGGATAAGAAAATTGAATGACCTTATGAATTCTACACAATTCCACAAATATAAAAACTTAAACCAGAACAATTTTATTTTCTCGGTTGCTTATCGTTAGCTAAAAAAAAAAAATTCTAAGAATTTCCGCCAAGTTTATTTTAAATTGTAATTTGAAAAAGTTAATGACTTGAAATACCTGTATTTTGCAATTTTCTAAAGATTAAAATTCTGTAAAAAAAAAAACAAAATAAGGAAAGATCAAAAAAAATTATTTTATATTCCAAATTGTTTTTCTAAATAAATATACAACTTATCTTCATTTCAATTTCATTCTCTCTTGCTCTCTTTTATTTCTATCTCCCTTTATCATTCACAGTTTTTTTTTTAACGTAAATTTTGTAACGAACGTACTTAAATGTTCCTTAAAAACTTCGAAAATTGGATCTCATATATATATATGTATGTATGTATGAGAAATGTAATATCCTGACGTAAGAATTATTTTTGAAAAATAAAAAAAAAAAACTTTACAGAATTTTTCTCTTATAACGGTAATGCATTTTCAACGGTTTCAGTGAAGGAAATGTAAAAGGAAAGTTAAGAAAAATAAAATGTATAAAACCAAGTCCAAACAGTTTTATTCGTATATCATTACACGGTTGGAAGGATATCCGATTACAGTTTCGCATATAATTATCTACTGCTATCTGTTGAATATTTATTTATTTTTCTTATTTTTTTTTTTATTGTTATTATTATAAAATTTATTTTGGCATTGGATTTAAGTAAAAAATAGCGAATTTCCATATTATTTTAAATGGGAAAATTTATTAAGAAGAAAAACAAAAAAAATATTGAAGAAAATTTATGCACAGATAAGTAATATTTTTTGTGTCCTACCGTTCATCTTAGCAAACTGAATGTTGACTGGGTCTTGTTATTTTTTTTGTTTTTTTTGCTTCTGGTGCTGGGACTGTTTTTGACTGTTTTGGATTGGGCCAAAAAAATTTATTCTGATTAACATAAGATTGGGTGAATACCATAAATTTTATTCATTTTTTTTTTGTGCTGTTCCTTGGCTTTTTTAACAATTTCCAATTTATTTTTTTTAATATACGTAACTTTAATATCCATATACAATTTTCTCATATTAATTTATACAGTTTATTTTAATATTCTGTTTAAAAATGAGAAGTATTGAATTTCTGTAGAAAAAAATCGTAGAATTGTGTAATTATATCGTAATAGTAAATATCGTAATATAAGATAAGATTTATTATAAATATATAAATAATCCTTGTGTAGGATAATAGATGGCGCACATTTGTGTATTCACAATCTTATTTAATAGCAAAAGTATTCATAAAACCGAGTAATCAACGGTTTTATGAATACAAGCAATAAAGAAACTGAAGCCTTGTCTAAATTGACTTGGTGAATGCCCTATACTCCTAAAAGGAATGGAAAAGTATTAAAAAAAATAAACTTTTCTAATAGTCTTTGTGCTTTGTTACTTACGCTGGTTGTGCTTAGAAGATTAAGAATTTGAAATGCCTTGATACCTTAACTGGATCGTTTTTATTAAGTGACAAGGTTTTCTAGTTAGTGGAGGGCATTTATGAAATAAAAACTTGATTTAGATCTTGCCTTAATAGATCTATCTCCCACTTTCTTTAAATTATTTCAAGTACATATCTTTCAAATGTGAAAAATCTCCAGTAATTTAGAGATTCTATTTTAAAGATAATAAACTTTATTACTTATAAATATAAACTTTAAACCGTTAAGTAAAATTGCTATTAAAATTTTCAAATAAAAAAAAACTATCTTCAGATTGTAACATACATTAGCACACAAAAGTTATTTTTTACAATTTAAATTTTCATTTTCTGTAAACTTTTTATATCTTTAATATCTTAAGATTTTTTTTTTACTGTTATCACATAAAAGTTCCAATAGTGAACCTTTTTTATTCGCCTGTTTTTAAAAAAAAACTTTAACTTAAAAAGATTAAATGGAACAATGTACATAAGGTTTTATTTTTATTTAAGCGCAAAAAAAAAATTTTATTTGCATCTTTACAGTTTCTTTTTTCGGTTATAATTTCGCCTATTTAACATTTATCCCTTTTTCTTGGATATTTTGAGCGAAAAATCTGTGTGTTTTTGATAAATGTCAATTTTTATTAACTTCAAGGATTACGGTTAAAATATAAAAAGAACAAAAAAAAACCGGGATGAAAAAAATATGATAAAAATTAAGCTCATAGTCACAATATACAGTTACAATACTTTCTATTATTAAGAATCCCGTTATTTACATCACAATGTTTACATAACTGAAAGAATTTATTGGCAGTATGTTGTATGAAATACCGTTATTTTATATTATCAATAATTATCTTTGATATTTTAAGATTTTTTTTTCACAAATTTCCAAAAAAAAATAAAAATACAAGGGCAAGCTTTTTTAAAAATTAATAATGCAGATTAGGATTTGTGAAAAGTACATATTTCAGGAGAAGTCTCCAAAGACTTACAGTTACAAAAACTTAATATTCATTCTTATTAGATTTGATTTTGAAAAATGACTTAGGAACTTGGTTCAAGGGAGGTTTAAACTATTTCCAATAATGTAATGTACAGTGTGATTCCTAAAAGCTTAAAATAACTTTTGTATCATGGAAATTTCATAAACCCAAACGTTAGAAAATATAACTTTATTACAAAAGCTAGCTATTTATTTTAAAATTCCTTTTCTTTTTAACTCAGTATGATTTACTCCGGATCTTTCACTTCGGTTCTGTTCAAATTTTGTATTCGGTTTTAATATAACATTTTGATCATTACCAGAAGAAAATTAGGTAACACTTTTGCATAATTTTAGGATGAATATATTTTATACTTCTTATTTAGTTTATACTTTAAAACGTTAGACATATATATTGAAACAATTTTAAAAGTTTAATGTTCAAGTCCTTTGAGGAGCTTTATATTGCTTTGAAATGACAATATATTTATTAGTTACTTCCGTTCATTTATAAATGAAAAGTTAAAATATCCTGAGTATCAACATTCCATGACAGCTATGACAGCTAAACCATTCGAAGTACATATTAATTATAAATCTTCACTAAAAAATTTGCTATTTCTATTATGACGAAATAAATTAAATTGTTTACAGACTCTCAAACCAACCCTGATAAATTTTATTTCGTTTTATTTTTATTTTGTATCTACAGATATTGCGTTTTTCTAAATTTATAAAAAGGATAATCGTATTATTAAAATGAAAAGACGTCTAATAAAATATAATCAGGTGAAAAAAATCAAGATAAAAAAACAAATTGACGTTTTGATATTTTTTTTATAGATGAAAAATAAAATCAAATAAATCGCTGCGGCTCCTGTGAATATTTTGTTCTATTAAATTTTTCCTTGTTTTTGACGTCTGTTCTTTTCTTGTTACCTTTTCACCTTCAATTTTAATCGCGCACAAAGAAGTTTGTGTTCAGAATATTAAGATTATCGAACATGAGTCAGAAGACTCAATCTTAAACATACAGGCAAATATTTTATTCCTACTTGATTTTTTTTTATATTTAATAATATAAATATAGTGTTGGAAATGACGTCTCTGATAAAACTGAAAACCACGCTCTTCATCTGATTTTAATAAAAATTAATGTAAACGTTTTTCTGATTTAATTTTTTATTAATTTATATATATACTAGCTAATACCCGGTGCGCGTTGCTGCGCATCTCAATGGAGGTTTAATTGAAGTTGATGTTACTGCAAAAAGTTAACACAAAAATTACACACGGTTATCACATGTAAATTTTAAAATGTATGAAAGCAATCTTTTAAAACGATTTTCTAGGATTATTCTAGTAATTTTTGAAACTTTCTGTAATTCAAAGCAGTACAAACTACTTTCCAAAATTTGACGTAATTTACTTCCAAAAAATTTTTTTTGGCCAAACGTAGGACCGATTATTAACAGACTCAACTCCATTTTCAAGTTGCTTCACACATAAAAAAATCGGTAAAATCGTTTCTAATTTAGAGTAAAGTATTGAAAAAACCTATAAAAAGCTGTTGGGCCGCAATGGGTTAATGGAACTCAACAAAATTTTTTTTGGGGCTTTCTTTTTAGTTAAAACAGAATTTCATAAAATCGGACAAAATTTGGACCCAAAATTTTTTTTGACCACCCGTCGGCCCGACATGGGTTAACAAATTCCAAAGCTGTTAATTGTGTCAACTCAATTCTCAAGGAGCATCACGTATACAAAATTTGAAGTCAATCGGTCAAACCGTTTCGAATTTAGAGTAAAGTATTGAAAAAACCTATAAAAAGCTGTCGGGCCGCAATGGGTTAATGGAACTCAACAAAACTTTTTTAGGGCTTTCTTTTAAGCCAAAGCAGAATTTCGTAAAATCGGACAATATTTTTTCCCCCAAATTTTTTTTGACCACCCGTCGGCTTGAAATGGGTTAACAAATTCCAAAACTGTTAATAGTGTCAACTCAGTTCTCACAGGGGAGTACGTATACAAAATTTGAAGAAAATCGGTTAAACCGTTTCTAATTTAGAGTTAAGTATTGAAAAAACCTATAAAAAGCTGTTGGGCCGCAATGGGTTAATGGAACTCAACAAAATTTTTTTTGGGGCTTTCTTTTTAGTTAAAGCAGAATTTCATAAAATCGGACAAAATTTGGACCCAAAATTTTTTTTGACCACCCGTCGGCCCGACATGGGTTAACAAATTCCAAAACTGTTAATTGTGTCAACTCAATTCTCAAGGAGCATCACGTATACAAAATTTGAAGTCAAGCGGTCAAACCGTTTCGAAAAAACCTATAAAAAGCTGTCGGGCCGCAATGGGTTAATGGACTCAACAAAATTTTTTTTGGGGCTTTCTCTTAAGCCAAAGCAGAATTTCGGAAAATCGGACAAAATTTGGACCCAAAATTTTTTTTGACCACCCGTCGGCCCGACATGGGTTAACAAATTCCAAAACTGTTAATAGTGTCAACTCAATTCTCAAAGAGCATGACGTATACAAAATTTGAAGTCAATCGGTCAAACCGTTTTCATTTTAGAACAAAGAATTTTAAATACTTGCACCACAGCCCCAACTTGGCGGTCCGTCAGAGCAAAATTTTTGGGCCACGATTTCTTTCCGTACCCAAAAACCTCTATATACAAATTTTCATGAAAATCGGCTGGGCAGTTTAGGAGCCAACTCGTTACATACAAAGAAACAAACAAACAAACAAACAAACAAATAAACAAACTTTCGCTTTTATATATATAGATATATAATATATATATACATATATATATTATATATAAACTTGTTATTTTAGTTTCTGACATTTCATAAAACAAAATTGATGAATTGTGTAAAAAAAACAACGGGTTATTAGTATTCATAACGGTGTTGAATGTTATACCGTTATTATGCTTTCAAATTATTTCTGACGATTCAATTATTCTAATTTGATTATTATTATTATTTTTAAGGAATTTTATTAAGTTTATTCTGTTAATAATAAGAATTTAAGTGGGTGCAACATATATTTATTTTATTAAAATGTTTTAAAAGTGTTAATATTAATAATATAATATTTAATGGAAGTGGGTGACAACTGTTGTAGTAATTGCATTTAATTAGCTGAAGCATATTTCGTTAAAGTGATGATAGTTTTGTTAATTTTTATATTATATTGATGGATTATTAGAATAAAAGTGAGGAGTATGAATTAGTAATGGAAATTAATTAAAAAATTTTCTCATATACAAACCAAATGAATGTGAAGGTTATATATAAAAAAAAACAAACTTAATTAATAACATTAAAATGATTTAAATATCCTACTTCATACATTGATCTGTACTTCTATTTATTCGTCTTATCTAAAATACATGATTTCAATACAAAAAACTCGTATATATAAATTTTAGTTATTCCATAGAAATGTTGACAGTATGAGGAGTTAAAACAAGCATTCTACGGTTGACATATACGATATTTTTATTTTATGATATAAACCTATGCAAATATGTTTAAACTAATTTACTTTTTCATATGTATGAAAAATTTCATATTATTCTAAAGCAATCCATCATATCTATAGTAACCCTTTTCATTCAAAGTCACTCAAAAAATTTTAGACCTGCAAACAAAGTTTACTTTAAATGCTTGAAATATTTGTTAACAAAATAACCTCTTTTATTCAAAAATAATCAAAAACCCAATCAAAAAATGTTATTTTAATTAAAACTACTTATTAATTTAAGGCTAAAATGATTACTAAAACTTTTTGAATCTGAAAAAAATTAAATTAAAATCTTATTGATTTTTTACTATAATCCTTTTTTTGCTTGAAACAAAAATAGCACTTAAAAATCTGGAGTACAAGTATCTTACACTAAAATACATAGTACTATAAGTAAATTGGGTCAATACAACATGTGTGACACATAATATTAAGTACTATTGTGCATTTGGTACTGTAGAAGAATATAAAGAAATAAATAGGAAAGATTAAATATCAATTATGCAGTATAACGTAATTTAAATATTTTTATTTAACAAAGATTTATTTGCAGAATTTAGGATCTTTCGAAAAATTTTTCATTTCAAATTTATAATTTTTGAAATTATAGTTGTGGTCACAGGTAAACTTCATATTTGATATTTAATTACTAACCTTTACCCAATATTCAATAAAAATTCTTTACTTTAACTTAAATTCAAATATGTGGGTATCAAATTTTAATTTAAAAATTATTTTATAAAAATTTTTGATGACTGAGTTACGATTGAAGAAACAACCTGTCCAGGTAAACCAAGACCAAACGAGTTGAAACAAAAAAGTTAAACTGTTATTTGCTTAATTTTAATGAATCTAGAAAATTATTTAATTGTTATGACACATTTTATACTTAAATTTAAAGTGTAATATATTCTGAATAGTGTACATTGATTAATATATCATACAAAGTTACCATTAGCCACAAATTCTCATCACAAAATCTGGTTTCCCACTTTACTGTCCTCATTAAAATTTTTAAATATATTATCCTATTACTTATCATAGATTAACCTTTTTTTTCTAGGATACTTCCTCATAAATAATTTTATTTTAGTCCCATATATTAAAAAAACCTAATGACGTATCCTAAATTTTATTATGATTTCCTATAAAAAGTGGCCATCAAAAAAACAAAAAGAAATGAATAACTGTAGAGATTGTTACAAAAAATTTAATACTTCAAATTGAAACTAAGTAGCCTTCCTCATTTTATCAATATTCTTACATACAGTCAAATAATATGATATATACACAAGTACACAAGTCTTTCATTGTTTAAGCTTTTTTCCTTTGTCTCATAAAATTGAAGCAAAATTAGCTCATTTCCAACATAATATGTTTAAAAATAGGAGGCTCCTAAAAAAAAAGGGATAATTTTGGACTATAATCAGAATAGTGTTCCTACTTAAGAATCAAAAAAAAAAAATCCTAGAATTTTGTCCCTTTCATTGTTAAAACTTTATTTTAATATATGTTTATGTGTTTGTTTTATTTTATGATATCTTTATTGTGTAGTTTTTTTTCATATGTACATACGTATAATCATTTGTCTTCTTATTTTATTGGGTACAATGTTGTAAATCATTGTTACTTTTGTTATTTTATCAAGAATGTCCATTCGTTTCATTTTACGACAGATTCAGTAATGAAATTCTGTTTATCTTTCATTTTTTGTTTTGTCTTCTTTCTTTCGCTTTAATGGGGAGGCGTCCAACTTAAAATTCCTAGAAAAGAAATGAAAATAGTTTTTGTTGTTCTTTATTTTACGAGGCAATTTGTTATGAAAACTTCTGGCATTCAAAATGAGTCTAAAAATAACTATTAAGCTAATTTTTTTTAAAGATCTTTAAAAGGTAATTTTCAAGAGGTCTGCTTAAGATGGAAAAACTTCTTAACGGTAATATAATATTTAGTAAGTAATAAAATTAAAAAAAATCATAATTATAATATAATTATGCTTAAAGCAACAGTAAATGTGTCGACTCGCTTGGCTCAAACTCAACTCATAGCTAAACTCAAATTTCAACCACTTTCATTATTATTATTAACCCTTTCAGCACAAACGCACATACTTCGAGCGGGCTCAATGTTGATTAAATTCAAATATTAAGGGGACTCAAGCCAATCATGTCGATTCGAATCAATTCAAAATCAAAAGTAAATATTTTTTAATTAATTATGTAATTTATTACACATGAATTAAAAACAACAAATTTTGAGTTGAGTGGAAATTTGAGCTTTTTACAATCTTGGCTTAAAGTTCAAGTTTTGGACTGATTCTAGAAAAAATTTAGTTTTAATTATGATTATTAAGATTAAAACATATTATTGATTATTAGTGAAAATATTTTCCATATTCCAGAAGTTCTGTACACTCAAATTTGAGTATATTTAATATACAAAAAATAATATTACCTTAGAGAGCGCAGGCCTCAAACAATTTCCCTTCAAAGACGATAAAAAGAATTCTATTCCAAACTTAAAACAAATATTATGTTCAGATAATTTATTTATTAAATTTATTAAATAATAATCATTTTACTTTATTAAACTTAAATCAAGATTTAAGTAACTTTCTTTCTATATTTAATATTTTATTTACACTCTATTGCAAATTTATAAATTTTCAAGAATTAAAAACCAGAAAACCAAATTACATGCAAATGTATACAAATTTGTTTTATTTAACACTTAAAATTTTGAAGGAGTAGATTTAATAATCCTGTAAATATAATAATATATACATAATCCTGGGTATATTTATACTTTTCAATTTTCAAAAGTTCTCACAAGTCATTATAATATATTAAAAGTTGATGTAACGAAATTTCCCATCATAATTTAAAACTATATTAAAGAAAGTACTTGTACACCAAAAGAAGTAATTTATAACTTTTAATTTCTTAAAATTGGAATTTTAACCAATTCTTTTGAATTTTAATTAACAGATTTTTTAAATATTTATAATGGACTGACGAATTCATTTTTGAGAATGGATGAGAATTTTATACGGGTAAACATGTTTAAATACTACTAATGAATAAACTTAGTTCAATGCACATTGTTTAACTACTGTATGACTATCAAACTACATAATTACTAAAATACAAAAGGCATCTATACTTACTAATAGTAGAATTAGTTTCAATAACTTTAAAATAGATGATATGAATGTACTTTTTTCATAAGACACTAGAAAAGGTTCAGAAACTACATTTCACTTAGCATGTGTAAAAGATAACTCAAATTAAGAATATTATCTATAAGTCTCTTTACTGGACTTGTTCTCTCTAAAACAACAACCTTCAAATATGGCATTAGAAGTGGAAACATAGCGTCATATCTGGATAACCTTGGCAAGCTTCAAACAAATAGCTGGGACTCTAAGTAGCAAAAAAGTTTTGAAAGAATATCAATTTTAAAAATGGTAGGATAAACAAATTCAGTTCTATAAAAATGCCGAAATATATTAAGCCCATTAATAAATTATCTGGTTTCAAAATAAAAATATATATACAATTAAATTCAATTTAGAATCAATTTTACTAATCGAAAACTTTTATCTTTTAATTACAGTTTTTAGTTTCAAAAAAATAAATGCTTAATAAATAACATTTTTTTCTAATTTTGTATTTAACAATAAATTTATTTAAATCTCATACTCTTAAATAAAAGTTTATTTAACCAGAATAATAAAATCATAACTAAATTTTAATATTCTTCTTTTTTATAATATCATTTTTAATATTTTCTTTATTTTATATTAACACAAAATCTGAATTACAAATACTCAATCATTTTGAATTTGATCCTGGCTAGTCATCAATTGAGTTGGTCACCTGTTTATGATTTTCTTCTTGATAATTAAATATTAACATAAATTTTATTTATTTATCAGATTAAATACATATTTGTGTTAGTAAATCTCGAACAGTGACCCGTAAATCTACCAGTGTCCTTAAAATCATTAAATTAACATTTCGTTTGATTTTTTTCGTTTTTTAAAGCACGTCAGAAGAAGTGAATGACAGCTTCCTGTAACTGTATTAACTGCTGGGTAGCACAGTGGTTGAGTGCCGACCTATCATGCGGAAGCGCCCGGGTTCGAATTCTAGTGAAAGTGAAAAAACTTTTCTGGTTTTCGACACGACTCAGCTACCATTTGCCATTGGGTTCAAATTAATGGCATAATCAATAATTAATAATTATAAATTTTTAATAAAAAATACTTTAATATAAAAATATAAACAAATGCAGAATAAAAACAAATAATTTAATTAAATAATATAACTTGCAGATATAGAATACCATATAAGTAAAATATCAAATATTACAATATAAACAAAAAATAGAATTGTATCAATTGAAAATATTTTAATTATTCCTTGGGTTTTACTACTCTTCAGTTCGGTGAATCACTGTATATATTTGAAACTTTTTAAATGAAATTCGTGTATTAAAATAATACACTTAATAGTTATTTATGTTCAAATCAAATAAGCTTGCAATGATATTCGAAAAAGAAATTATGTTCTTCTAAATATTTTATCTTTTGTCTCAGTCTTATCTAACCAAATGGAAAAGAAAATGTTAAAATGTTATTTGTGTCTACAAACTCTTCAAAAATAATTTAAATATTAGATTTGGAATTTATATTTTGCAAATATATTCCAAATTCATATTAACAGCTATGTATATATAGTCATTCATATGTGTGTGTAAATATTAAAATAAAAAAGATTATCAAATATATAATAACAAAAATAAACTTGAAACTCCATTAAGATGATCCTTGTTGACATTATAAATAAATTTCTGGTCAAAAAAGATTTCACACAGTACCACAGAACAGGACATTCATTTCCTCATTTGTTCAACAAATTACGTTTCTAATAGAATTTCGATTTGATTTATCACATATATTTACATATATATATGTTAATACATATATTTTATATATATTTGTACAAAGTAGTTTTGTATTCTAATATACAAAATTTGTACAGAATCATTAAGGTAACATGGTCTGGTCTAATGTAGATAATGCTGGTTTATTCAGTTCCTTTGCTTCTGTCGTTAATTTGGTTGGTAGAAGTTTGGTATGAAAGGCCAAATAAATTTTCTTTTTGTTATTTTTTTTAATTTTTATTTTATTTATTTTGACAAAAGTATCTACATCTCTTTCCAACATATTATAAACTTCCTATATTTTATACTGTATCTGTAATATTTTTTAATAGTTGTGAAAATAAAAGATAGTGTACTAAAATTAAATTTAAACTTTAGTTGCATTAATTTTATCTTAACATCATTAAGCCATTCAATTTCCTAGGATTGGCTTTTTCATTTGCATTTACTTTTCACACCTTAACGCTAGATCAGAATTGTTTTTTGTACAACTTTTTACTTTAGTTTTTAATTGTGTTTCATTGAAATTCGTAAATATTTTGTTAATGTAAGATTTTGGAGGATTTTATGCAACTACATAATTACTTAATTATAATTTAAAAAAAATGTTTTAAATTCTATCAATCAATTAAATTTAAAATAGTTTATTTTACTCTTTTCCCAAATATTCGAGGTATCTATAGTTTGTCGTTAACTTCTATCCAGGCATTCCCAAAATAATTTGTGGTAAGTAGAAATTAGTGAAACTCATAAATTCATATAAATTTATTAGCAATTTCAAAATTAATATTAAATAATGTTTTTACGATTGCAGATAAAATTGTTAGTAAATTCGACCCTTAAAAAAAACAACACGTTTAATTTCCATCACTGCAGTTAAAAAAAAATAAATGCCTTTGAGGTTCAAACTATACATTAAAGCTCCTAACATGTCTATTTAATTCTTTATTTGGTATTTTGCTTTCATTTTCTAAATATTTTTATCTATTTTTATACATAGATACTAATTTCCTTTCGTTTTTGCTTGTTTTTGTTTCTTAAATTGGTGCAGGGTAATAAATTCAAGAGCCATAATTTCCTATTTTTGGAATTATGACTCATTTATTCGGACGTTATTCCCTAACAGTCCTAAGACTCATAGTAACGATCCATAACTCCCTAGGGGGCTTATGAATTTTGGAGTTTAGACTCAGAGTGGTGGGTCATAACTCCCTTAAGCAGTTATCAACGAAAAACTTATTAGTAATATTAAAACAAATATTAATTTTAATTATATAACACAATTGAGGGGTACAAATATATAAGACTTTCTAGAACTACAATATTAAAAATAATTAAAACTCATTTTGGAGTTAGATTCCAATTCAGGGGTATTCCCTTTTCCAAAATTAAAAAACAAACAATAAATTTACAAACAAACAACACATATAAACCTGATTTTGTAAGCAAAGTCTCGCTACATGAATTCATAAATCCTCTGGAAAAAGGGTCAATTTTGAGTTTTTAACCTATTTAAATTTGCTTCCTAATACAGAATCTCGCATAGACAAATATATAAATACTTATTGTTTTATATCTAATATATTACTTATACTGTTTTATATCACCATACTTAAATGATAAAGATCCGAAACGACTTTCAGAAATTATTTAAAAATAAATTGCAACTTGAGTATATTAGAATATATATATACAATTTTAGTAATATTCTGTTATAAAAATTAATAAAGGAAGTCATTACTCATTTAATGGATCATAACTTTCAAAATGAACTTATGACCTCCATGTCAAGGGACTTATGTTCTTTCAAAAGTCCCCTTAAAGAACTAATGACCCAGGGAGTTATGACCCTGCACCCCTAAATACTGTAAATTATATGTATACTGAATACATGATAACAAATTCCTTGCAAAATGTTTTGCCTTAAATGTTAACAGTAGGCAATTAAGACATCAGAGAAAGCAACTACTGTAGTTACAACATTAATGTACATGTACATATTATATACATAAATATATATGCAGACATAAATGAACAGAATATAAAATATATAGTTATAAAACTAAAGCATTAGGGAACCGAAGTAAAACACTAGGTTTATTTAAAATTTTTGGTATCTTTTGGTATCACAGTGACATTTTTTTTTGTGGGGGTGATGAAAGTGAACAAAAGATATTATTATAAGGATTACAAATCAATGTAAGTAGATATTCTAGTTTAATATTTAAGGAAGTTAATGTTGTAATATTAATTCTATTACAGCAGTAGTTTATCTTATACCAAAAATCAATATATGGGTGTATATGTTACTTGTTAGTTTATTAAAGATTATAAATTTGTTAAGAAATTTAATTGAAATTTAGAAATAATTTGTTCTTGTTTTTTTTTTTTAATTAAATAAAATTTATTTTGGGGATTTTATAAATTTTCTTATACCGATTAATTTATTAAAGATAGGGAATATAAAGTTATTTTCAGATATTATAGAATAGTTTTTAAAGTTCAAAAGGGTTGAAAAATGTTATTAATATAGCAAATATTTTATAGTTAACATTTTTAAGGTTATGTTAAATTTTATAGAGATCTGAAAAATTATATTGGTAAATTTTAGGTTCGAATTTAGTTTTGGTGTGTTAATTATCAAATAATGTAAAACTTAATTGGTTTTAAAATAAACAGTTAGGGTTGTATTAAGGTTCCCAGAGATTATTTAGTTTTTATTAATTGTGTAAATTAACTAGATTCGGAGAGTTCCTTTATAAACGAGAAATAAAAATATTATTGCGATTTAATCAAAAACATCAAAATATATAAATCTTTACTTTTGATTTATTTATTTATTTGTAGTATTAGACAATGTGCTTATTTAGCATTAGGGCTTCTTATGAAACTATTATGATATACACTATTTGTTTTATTCGATATGATCTGACAAGAGTTTGAGCCCGAGGCTTTTCAATTGATGTCAAATGACTTTTGATATAAACAACTCGCATTATATTTCGACTTTATAAATAACCAATTTTATGATTTTTTTAACACACTTTACAAAAATTTTTAAAAAAATGTTTATATAGTTTTACTCTGTTCATTTGTTCGGGTGCTAAAAAATCCGCATCGTTTGAAATAAAACAATGAAATTTTAACTATGATCAGCTATAGAAAAAAAAAATAATTTCAAGGAATAGGCTTTTTCTGTAGCTCCAACAGTTAGGTAGCTACATCTTAGAAAAAGTCCTAGATTGTTATAACATAAGCTCTTAAAAGGGTATATTTTCAAAAACGACAACTGACAGTCACTTTGTTAACAGTCTATTTGTAACAACTGTAACGTCGGGTCCAATTTCTTTCGGCATATTTTCACTAGCTAACATAACAGATACTATTAAGATGGTATTTTATTTTAGAAAGTGTACGTAAATATATTTTTTTAGAAAACAAATTTGAATTTAATAAACGTTAATTTGAAATGAAAAATCTTTAATTTGATATGAAAAATCTTTAATTTGATTTTAAAAAACGTTACTTTGGTTTGAATGAACATTAAGTTGATCTGTAAAAACATTAAGTTGACCTGAAAAACCTATATACAAAAATTATGAAATTATTACATTATTTATACAATACAAAAATTAAAGCCCCAACATTATATTTTAACATGTTCTAATAGTTATTCTTAAAATAATGGATTCTTTTAAAGTTGAAGAAAACCTCTTTTGTTTTTTATACTTTTTACTTACACAAAACTTTTAAGAAATTAGTTTAAATTTATATTTCAATATGCCCTTTGCCCAAAAGTTATTTAGGAACATAGTTTAATTTTGGAAATGAGTTTTAATTTTTAAAACCCTTGTTTTTTTAAGGATAACCACCAGACATAAAGTCATTAGTTTTTATTTTTGAATGACTTGATTTTGAACGAATACCTACTCTGGAAAATCAGAAATTCATAAAAAAATTAAAAATTTTTTCAATTCCAGTAGAAACTTTTTATGTACTTATTTTTTAAAACCTATTTAATTCTAAAAGAATAAATTAATTAATAACTGAATATTTAAATAAAACCCAAATTTTTTTTTGTATTTTTTTTTATAAAAATTTTCTGACTCGTTTTTTTCTTTATTTTTCTTCTCTTTTCATCTCTTTTTCATATTTTTATCCATTTATATAAACAATTTTTTGTTTAATTTTTTTTTATTAAATACTTTCATAATCATAAATATTTTCCTAGTTCTTTTTTTTTTTAATTTTCTTTTATTATTAATAAATTTTATAGATTTTTAATTTTATTATTAAATGAAATTTTTTTATACAAATCTATTTTTTATTTATTTAAGTTTTTGTTTTTTATATATTTATTTATTTAATTTTTTTTTTTTTAATTTATTTATCTATTTATGTGTGTATGTTTTGTGTCTATTTAATTTATTTTTTTTTTACATTTAAATATAAGTTTATTAATTTTTTTTATGAAAATTGTTCTCTGGTTCTTAAATTTTTTTAAAAAAGTTTTTTTTTTGTAATTTTTTGCATTATTTTTAGAAAAATATATATATACATATATAGAAATGCATTTATTTAATTTTTTTTTGGTTTATTATTTAATGTTCCTTTTTTTATTACATAGATATACCTACATATATATTTATTTTTTATTATCCTTAAAAAAAATTTTTTTTATTTGTGTATGTTGTTTTGTGTAACGGAAATAATGCAAAAAGTTTTGAGCAGATATTTTGTTTTTCAAAGCTTTTTTTTTTAATGTAAAATTTAACAAAGTAGTTAGAAACTTTGACATAGGTTAAAAAATAACAATTATGTATTTAACAGAATAACATAAATTTTAGAGTTTTTTTTTATAAAAAATTAAAGAAAAGTTAAAAAACATTATAATAAACACGGTAACTGATTATAATTACGCTGGATTGCCAAAAATGTTATCACAAGTGTATTTTCAAATGTATCAAGTGTATTATGCTTAGTATTTAAAAGTAAAAAGATAAAAATTGTAATGTTATTAAAAAGGTTTGATAGATATATAAACATACTTTTAAAGTTTGCTATAATATTTCTTGGATCTAAGCATTTCGGTAATAACGTATGAGTTTCGAGTATCGACTATTAAAATGATTCTAATCGGATAATCAACGTTATTTTAGTACATATATTAGTAGTTTTCGTATAATTTAATGATGAATAATAATGCAATGAACTATATAAATAAATGATTAATAAAACATTCGAATACAAAATGAAGTCTACTCCAACCCTCTTTTGAAATAATTAAAATTAAATAACCCACCACATAAAATTTTTAATTTTGATTTTAAGTCATTTAAAGCATGGGTTACACTATACATTTATTAATTATTTGATCCTTTTTCCTGCAATTTTTATTATTTACATACAGACTGTACGAGATTAAGCTGTATTATCACAACCATAAATTAGAAGTCCAAAAACTTTTTTTCAATTATTTAACTTATTTTAATGTTAAAAGAGCAATAATTATTCACTTAAATCAACCATAAAATTAAATTAATATATTAAATTGTAAAATACCAGGCAATTTATAAACAGTCATCGTGTTAAATAGGAATCATTTATAATTTTGGCATAATTAAATGTCAAATAATATTAAATTTAACTAATAAACTTTTAAATGTAATAAAAGTTATTAATGAATTGGTGGTTTCAATTGGTTTTAATGAATGTTTAACTTTTTTTTATTTAATTTTAATTGAATTGTGTTTTATTTTTAATTTAGTGATCAATTCTCACTGTGCTATAAAACAAAAAAAAAAAAAAAAAATTATTTAAATTGATAATTAATTTTCTTAAATAAATTTTTTATTGTCTTTTCGCAAAATTAACAAAATTTTTCTTTTACTTGAATGATCTAAGAACTTAAATTAATAAATTTTATATCATCCTATTGTTTTCTTATATAATAAAAACTTTATATTTTTGTATGTCATAAAAATTCGTGATGATAAGTACATATTTTTTAACTAAATTATCGATTTTTTATAATTTAAATTTTGTTAAAATGAAATCTTAAATTTTCTTAAAATTTAAATTTTTCAATTTGAAATTCGTTTTTTCCTTTTTCTTTTTAAATTAAATGTTTAAGTATAAATATGTTTAAAAAATTTTACAACAATCGTCAATTAAAAAACAATAGTTAAATAAATTTTAAGTCTTTTTTTTACACAATAAAATTTTATTTAAAATTTGCTTATTTTCGTGATTCAAATCAAAAATTTTCAACTAAAAATTTTGAAATTTATAAGAAAGTCAAATTTGTGCGCTGAATATTTAAGTCTTATAAAATTTTTATAATTGTTTTGACTGAAAAATTAAATTGCTTGTTAATTATCTGGGACAGCTTTTAATGGGATAAGTGGATATTTAATTTATATTAGACCGATCTAGCAATTTTTCAGGTCATTTTTAAATTACGTCTTTGTATATTTGATGGAATAATAATAAAAAAATAAAGACTTACTATAGTTATGATTTTTAAACGTTTAAGCTAAGTTTAAAAGATTTCATTATAAGAAACTTCTTCTATTTCATTAATATGAAACAAAACTGAAATATATAAAATAAGTGGGATAAAACTTAAACCTAATTTAATTTATTTTGATCCGAATTTTTATAATGATACTATGCTAATGTGTTTAAGTTAAAAAAAGTTTAATATTTTTAATTTCTTGTTCTAAATCAAAAACTAGTTAAAATAAAATTCTTACGTCATTTTGATAAAAATAAATTCAAAGACCACCTTTGCACAGAAATTAACACTCTCTTCAATAAAAGAATCTCTGCAGTCAGACAGAAGATTAAATTAGATAAATCTACGTTACATTGGAGATTACTTAAGAGACAGTCTAACCTATAATTAATCTATTTAAAAAGTTTATATACTAATAAATTTAAATTGTTTTAACCCCTTTTTTAAACAATTTATATCGAATAATTTTTCCCCCTTATTAAGCTTTTTTTAAATGCAATTAAAGAAACTTTTTAATAAAAACATTTTGTTAAATTAATAATTAATTATATTCAATCAGCGAAAATAAGCAATATAATATAATTTTCAATTTTTAAATGTTTTTTTTTTTATTAATATTTATGTCTGACCTAATTTTTTTTTAATAATATATTATATAAAAAAAATTATACACATTTTTTTTTACATTTAATTTATTTTTTTTAACAGTTCATATATAAATTATGTGTTTATATAATCTCTTAATATATATTTAGTTTTTTTTTTGTATAATTTATAATAGATTTAAATATGCACTAAAAATTATAAAAGAAAAATTAAAAATAAATTAAAATATTTAAAAATTAAGTTTTTTTTTTAATAAATTTAAATTCTAATTATATTATTTAAATATTTATTTATTTTTTTTTTTTATTTAATATAATCTAATTTTTAATTTCTCATGAATTTTTTTTAATTTAATTCTAATAACTATCTAAATTAGTAGCCATATTTAACAGAAATGCCTTTTTTTGTCAATATTACAAAGCTTTAAGCAATTGAGGGAAATGTTTTTCATTGAGGAGTTGAAAAAGTTATTAAAAATATTTTCTAAAAATTTAAATGCATGTGCTACAATTTAAAAAAATTTAAGTTTGAATCATCTTCAGTTTAATTGTCATCCAGCTTGGGTTAATTTTTTTAATTTTTTGATTGAAGTTGATCAGAAAACGAATTAAACTTTAATATAATATTTGGTGGAGGTTTTTCGAAAAAAATTGGTGCAATTAAGATTAAAACTGACTAAAATCCGTAAAAACTTAATGGGATTTGAATCTACAGTATGTTTTGGATTTTGCTATTATAAGGTCTCACAAGACCAATCTTTTACATAAAATGTTGCAGAAATAATGGGGTTTTCCATTAGCTAGATGAAAATATTTTAAATAACTTTTCCATTACATTTCAATTTTATATAAATTTATAAACTGTAAATCCCCTCTTTTTTTTATTTCCAGATTTTTATATTACATTTAATATGTATGCATATAAGTGGTATATAATTATGATAATATAAAAATATTATAAGTATATATGGAATACATTAAAGTGTTTATAGGAGAAAATCGTTTTTTATATTTAAAAAACTTAAAATTTTTACTCCGAATTTAGTTTTTCACATATGCGTTTCAAATTTGTCACTCAAGAATGTGTTCCTATGTTGGTTCAATGATAATTATAAAAATTTTATGGAGAATTGAACAATTTGGATTGAACAGAATCATATTTTTATCATAAAAGAAGTATAATAAAGTTTAATTTAAGGAGAAAATTTGAATTAAGAAATTCTATTCCATGGATAAATGAAAATTCTGTAACCAATTAACTATTTAATTTGAACTGATTTTCCAAACCTCAAACACTGCTATCACTTTACACTGTATACCATTATAATATTATATACATTATTTTATATACATATTAACATAATATTATTAATTTATTTAAATAAGTCTTATAATTGTTTTTTTTATTTTTTTTTTTTTTGTTATTACATTTTACAATTATATCAACATAATATTTAACAATAAAAGCATTATGTAGAATGTAGTAAAATTGTTACATACATAATATGTGGTACCTTAGTTAAATAAAATTGAAAACAACTGGATATTTTGATTATAATATAAATATCACTTATTACAAGATAAATATAATTTATAAATTATGGTAAAATAAGTAAAGATATTATAACACATAACATTAAAATTTAACTACATTAATAATTGTATATAAAAAATAATAATAATAATAATAAAATTGCACTAAACGGGAAGTTATTAAGTAAATTATTGTGTAAGATTTTATTTAAAAAAAAAAAAATAATTGAATTAATAATATTGCTTTTAAATTTTAATATATAATATAACAATTAACTTCATTCTACAATTTATTAAATAAATTTACATTAAAATATTCGACTAAAATAAAATTTGGGGCTTAATTCCGAAAAATGATTTCCTTCAATGAAATTAAATATAATTTTAAGTTTTCTCTTATTTCAATCAATTACAATTAGTATTTATCTTTTCGAATTTAAATTTAAAAATCAATAATTTGCCAAATCCTGTGTTAATTTACTAAATTAATTTTGATACTTTTAGTATTTAACTTAAAAATGTTGTCCGAATTTTTTTTAGAGTTCTGAAAGCGTATTTTATTTCTTAATGTAATTGATGAAATTATTTTCGGAATAAACCCCATTTAAACTAAAAAAAAAAAAAATATTTAAAATATAATTCTAAAATTGATTTTATATAATTAAATTTATTTTTTATATCATTATTAAATTAATTATTTATATATTATTAATTTTTTTTTTGTATTTTTTTTTTGTTTTTTTTTTACTTTAGGCAATTTTTATATTTAATTTATCTCAATTTTTTTATTTTATGATTTTTTTTTATTTACTTGTAAAACATGTTTAGGAATTCGGTATCATGTTCTGCCACTGGGAAATTTTTCCTTATTTAATCTTTGATCTCTAGAATTTTCTTTATTATGTTGTTTCTGTTGCTGTTGTATGCTATATTCAGGATGTTGTAAATATTTTTTATGTTCTTCTTGTCTTTGTATTGGTGAATCTTGTAATAATTCTTGTTCTAATTCTGGATTATTGTTAACATTATAAATTTTATTCTGACTATTATTATTTTTTATGTCATTATTATTATTATTATTATCATTTTCATTATCATTATCATTATCGTCATTATTTTCATTATCATTATCATTATTTTTATTATTATTTTTATTAACTAAATGATATTTCGGTGCATTATTACTGTCCTCTTCACTTGATTTTAATCCATCCGCTTCTGGCCATAGACTTAATATCTGTTTTGCCTTATGATCCCATAATACCTTGTTTGCTTTCACCTGGTTTTTAAATAAAATAAAAATAAAAATGAAAGATGAGGTTAAGGCTATTAAAAATTGATAATTTTAAGTTAATTGAATTGATAAAGTAAGCGTTAAAAACTGTTTAAAGCATGCAGAAGATAGAAAAGCAAAACAAATTTTAAGGCGCAAAGCATTAGAAACTTATGATTTAATGTTAGAAATAATAAAAAATAAAAAAAATATTATATAAAAAAAAAAATTTCACTTAGATATTGAAATTGAACAACTTAAACTTACATTAAATTTAATATCAAGAATTGTTATATGAATAAATAAAAGTGATATGATAATTTTTAAAGAATTTTGCCATGTTAACATACAATAGTGGCAATTTTTTATCACTATTTACTTAAATGTAACAATATATGTAAGTATAATCAAACATTATTTATATATTTGATAAATTTAAACCTAACATAAGTCCCACTATAAAATTACTAGGTTTTAAGCATTCAATTGGAAAAATCAATTGTTAATTGCATTGGAATTTTATGCCATTGCTTAATATAACACATTGTTTAATATATATGACCTTATATAATGAAAAAATATTACTTATTATTTATATAGAATATTTGTATAGAATTTATATAGAATATTTATATAGAATTAATTAATATTTAAATATTATAACTATATTAAATTAAAATTAAATAAATTTTGATAATAATTAGTAATAAATTATTAAAACCACAACAATTAAATGTTATAAAAAAGATATTTAATTAATTATTAATAACGAATTATAGTAAATAACCTAATAATACATAATTATTATTTAATATATGTTTATGTTTTTAATTGCTCTCAAAATTAATTGTTCATAATTAACAAAATTCTAAAACTTTATACTATATTAAAGATTTATAAAAACCAATTAGCTTATTTATTTTAAGCATTGAATTAATGATGAGGAATTTATTTATTCATTTTTGTTTTTTTTAGTGTTATGGGATGAAAAATTATATTATAAAATTATATATTTGTAAATAAAAGTTGATTTTAACCACACTGAAAACCAGTATAATCCTAAATTTTCAAATAATAACAACAATAACTTTAAAATTTTCTTTAAATAAGTACTTAATTTTGATAATAATAATTAGGACTCATAATTATAATACACTATAATAATATACACTTTTTGTTAATTAAACCTACACTAAACATTTAAAGAAAAGGTAATTTAACCAATACAACAATATGGTATAAATCTATATTTTGATATAATAATAAACACTACATTTTTTCAATCCTTTTAAATATGTTTTTTAAAATATCAATAATCAAGAATATAATATTATACGTCATAGGAACTCCGAGTTATAAGAGAATACCAAAACTTCGACTGCAAATTAAAAAATACTCAATGACTGAGTTTTTAATTGACGAACCTCGATTCCTTAGGTTTTTATCTGGTAGAATGTTATCGATACAATTTTGATTTAGATCGATTCTATTTAAAATATTATAACTGACTGACTAGAAATACCCTTCTTTATTAATGTGTTAATATTAAAAACCTTTACTTTATTTACTCTTAAGTTTAAAAGCTTTTAAATGGTAGAAAGCTGTTAGCATTTAGCTTTTTGTTAAATTTCAAATAAAACTTAATTATCCTTATCCAAAAAAAATATAAAATTTAAAAATAAAAATAAAACTATGATGTACCAATGTTCAGACTATAGTAAAATAACAAAATAGTGACAAGTTTGACAAATGTCATCAGACCTGAAACATAATTTTGACATTTGAAAAATAGAAGTATGGTTTATGGTTCAAATTTAATTCGAAAATTAAAAAATTGGTAAATAATTTTTGGTTGAATACTATTCTGAATGATGAACAAAAAATTCAATTATTCACTTTCAGAAAATTAAATTAAATAAATTTGAAAATAGTTTTACATTTATATAATGATTTTTTAAAGCTAATACTTGTAGATTTGTAAATTGAAATAAAAACCAACATAAGATCTGAGATAAAGAGTAATGCAATTATCTCAACAATAATCAAAAATACCACAAACATTTAAAACTAAAAGTTAGTAACCTTGAAGTTTCAATTAGTTTGAATAAAAAAATTTTTTTAAATTAGTTCTACGTTCTAACAAGCTTTATTTGTTTAGTATGAATTAGTATAACTAGTATAAACATCATATAGTCTGAACCTATATAATATAACGTAATATAATTCACTTAAATTTTTTTAATAAATAAAAACTTACCAAAATATTAAAAAGTATACAATTATATGTTCAAAAACAAATTTGATGAGAATTCAAACAAATAAAAAATAATTCTAAAAAAATTAAAACCTTTCAATATGATTTTATAAATTAAAAGAATAAATATAAACTATGACATCAAAGAGATTGCATTTACTAATCAATTGAAGATTTAATATGATTCTTTAAATGACATTCATGTTTGGGGATTGAAAATTTAATTAATCACATATAGTAATGAGTACATTTCAACATTCAAAAGGTTGATTACATCATATTCAAAGCTATGCATTATATCGATATTTTAATATCTTTAATTTAGAAAGATTTGAAATGAATATTAGGGTTTGAAACAATCCCTAACAAAATTAACAAAAGTATTAAGTTCCATTGTTGAAACCTTTGAAACCGTTCCATTTAAAATTAGTTTTTTTTGTATTATCCAAGACCATAATGGAACACATGTAATATAATCTAAATGCTATTAATTCCTATTCGAAAAATTGCTGTTATATATATAAATGCATTTTAAAAGGCATTAAATAACATTTAACCTAAATTGTAAACCAATTTGATTTATATTCAAATTCTTTATTTATATTAATTTAAAAATTAATATTAATGAAATTAAAAAACGAATTTTCGATGAACATTTAATTATTATTTAAAGTCATTGGATTTTGATTTAAATGCCAATAAATGTCAATACAAAAAATTAATAAAAAAAAATAGATAAAATGAAATTTAATGTAACTATTAACTAAAAAAAACAATACTATTTGTTTTAATCATTATTTGTATATAAAAACAATAATAATTGAATATACGAATTGAAGTTTTATAAAAACATTATTTAACTAAATAACTTTTATAATTAAGCAAGGATTTTTGTAGATACACGAAAATTGATTGTTAGTTAATAACATATAACTTTAAAATTAATTCAAATACAACTTCTAAATGAAAAGCGTTGATAGCTCAGGAAAGATATAAATGCATGAACGAATATACATGCAAACACAGACTTCACAACTCATACAATTTTAAACAGATAAAAAGAAAGCCCTAAAACTTCATATTATACATTGGAAGCTCCATTATTTGTAGCCTTTATAACCAGGCTTTTACAATTTTCTTTCTTTTGAATTTCATTTTAAAAAATTTAAAATCTTTTTTCAGTACTGCTGATAAATTCGAAATTATTTTGTTTTATTTTATAAAAAAAAAAAAAACACAGCCAGCAGCTTATCTCAGTTATTACCATTTTTTTTTCATTTTTGTCAGTTATTTTCCATTTACATAAACAAAATGACAAAAAAAAGATACAATTATGTTTTTCGCTTTGCAATAAAAAATAAGAAAAACAAAAAAATTATTCAAAATGTTGGATGTAAAATAAGCAAAAAAAACATCAACAAGCGAAAATCGAAATAAAAAAACAGTTGTCAAAATATTTTTTTTTCACTATAGATTTTCTAAAGAAAAAAAAAAAGCCATCACTAAGGGGTGGTGGTAGTTATTTTTGGAACGCTAAAATTCAAATTAAAAAACAAGAAATTATAAACAAAGAGAGAATTTTAAGAAAGTTTTTTTTTGTAAAATTCTTTGCTATTTAAGTCATTAATTTAGCCATCATTACTTTATTAAAGCTTCAATGTAAAGTTGGGGCAACCACAAAAATTCTTTGTTATTACAAAAAAAATGTTAAATATCATATAGGGACTTTTATACCTTTGCTGTTTTTAAAAGGACAAGGCGTCCAGCAGTAGGATTTGAAGAGAAATTTAACAAAGAATATTCAAGTGTACTTTAAAAGTTTTTAGACCCAACAGTTAGCTTAAAACTAAACATTAATAAGCATGGCGGAATCAGATTTATCGTTGCTTCAAGAAATTCATAAATTTAGTACTCGTGAATCCTTGAAGAAAAATGAGACAAAGTTTTTAAAAGATGGAAAGTTTAAATCAAATTTAGAATCTGATAATTTTTTTAAGAAAAACTTAAAAATGAAAAACTGCTTGTCATGTAATTTAAACACATTAAACAAAATTAAAAGTGCAAGAAACAAAATGTATGTATGAATGTGCAATGCAATTGACTGATTCTTTCATACATTTATTTTGTGTTCATATGATCTGAGGTAAGAACAACAATTGCTTTACAATAAAATCTTAATAGCAGTTACAAATCAAACGATTAAAAAACCAAAACTTTCAAAATGATTTTTTTTTTAACATTAATAACTTTGTTTTCATTTTATAATTTTTGTTCCTCATTTTTTTTTTTATTTTTTTTTTTTAGTAAACTACACTACTTTACCAACCCACATACCTTATATGTATTATCCTGTACCCATGCATCTGGCTTACCATAATCAGGTGGATTTGCATATGGGTCATAACCCAATACAGACAACATTGGTGCTAAATTCGCCATATCCCGTACAACATCCTCCGGTATTTCACCTACCCATTTTGTTAAAGCTTCTAAGTTCACTGGTTTGATGATTTGATCTGATGACCTTTCGACTCTGGATTTTTTATTTGTTGTTGGTTTTGTTTTTTTTTTTAAATAAAAAAAAAAAAAATAAAAGATACGAAAAATATTAATTTGAAAAATAAAAATAAACGAACTTTAATATTTTATTTTTGGTTTGTTTTATTATGTAGGTTTTTTACGAGTATTTATTTTTTATTTAAAATAAACATTTCGGATGTTTTTAGAATGTGGTAAAATAAAAAGACAAAAAACAGAAAAAAATTGGGGAAAAAGGACATTAAATTAAAAAAGGATTATTTGTTTTTGTATTCAAATACTGGAATAACCAAAGGATAATAATTTGAGATAAAATTTAAATATTAAAAAAATAACCAAATAAATATATAATTTTTTTTTTTTTTTTAATTTTCCTGTGGGGTTTTTATTGGTTTATTTTATTATTATGTTTGGTTTTTTCTTTTAATTTTATAGGATTTTGGATTTTAATTGAAAAAAAAAAACAGAATAAACAAATCGATATCATCAATATATGTACAGAAAATAAAATGGAATATAAAAATATCAACATTTAATTGTATTTTAAACTTAATTTTTAAAGAATTACAATAAATTGCCTAAAAGTATGCAACTTTTAAAGTAAAAAAAAAAATTATTTATGTTTTGAACTTAAGTATTTAAGGTTTTATGGCTTAAATGTTTGAAGTTAAATTGATGGTGCTTGATCGATATTGAAAAATAATAGACAAGAGCCATTAAAAATACAGCGTATTGTTGAATTAGCATTTCAATTGTTGTCTCAATCATAAAAATTTAAAAAAATAAACAGTTAAAATAGACTAGAACTGTTATGATAAATGCACTCAATATAAAAAAAAGGACCTCAAACAGATTAAAAATTTTATATTATTAAAATATTTTTTTTAAATGAAAGCCCCCCTTGAATTTCATAATGACCTTTTCTTCTATATTTACTAATCAGATCATTTTCCAAATTCTTATTTCAAATAGTTCATTAAGTTTTAATATAAATATTTTGTTCGCTTCATAACGCACATACATACATACATATATATATAAGACCTTAATTTAAAAAAATGAAAAACATCTTAAGAATTTGACATTAAAGGAAAATACAGATAAAAAAATGTTCAGACATTGCAAATTCTTTGTCCACTCTTTTGATAACAACTTGATGAACTTTTTATTTGAACTTATAAAGAAAAATAATAAACTGTGATCCATTTCATACCTATAACCATACCAAAAAAATGCAACTAAATTTTAAATTGTAAAATGGTATCACATTTTTCATATCATTTTGTACTTTTGACCCAAAATGGAATTTTTTTAAAAGAGCAGTAGAATGAAAAAATAACAAAATACTTGGACTAAAAAATAAAAAAAAAACAAATTAATAGAAAAGTAATAATATTTCCTTTTCATTCCTTTCATTAAAAATAAACATTTTTTTCATCTTTTTTACTTACTTTGAAAGTGGAACTCCATTTGGTTTGTTAATGAATTCTTCATGATGAAGTACAGACTCATTCCATGGCACTTCTAAAAATTTCAAAATTTTTCTCATCCATTCTTCGGGATGTAAAACCAGCTGCTCATAAAAGACCTGCAATTAATAAAAAAAATGAAAAATAATAAAAAATTAAAATAAAAATATAACTGGAGAAAATGAAAAAATTTACTGTTATATTTTTCATTTTTTTTGTTTTTTTTTTTTTCATTTAAAAATGACAAAAAATAGGACACATTAAAGGGATTTGAAATTCTTTTAAAGTAACAAATGTAACAATAAAAGGTTGCCATCTCACCATAAATTTATAAGATTTATATGATAATTTCAATCTCAGTTTTTAAATTTATGGTTGTATCATCAGATTTATAAGAAAAGTCAGATTTGTAGAAATTTAAATCAAAAATGAATACAGACAATCTGATAATTATTTAAGTTCAAAGCCTTTTTCTTGGGTCATTAATATTTGCAATTAAAAAAAAAACTTCTGAAGACCATTAAAATCGTCTAATGTGTGTTGATTCATTTCAAGTGTACAAATTCGGATAAGCTTACCCCTGATTAATTTGCATAATAAAAAAAAAATTTATTACAACATTTAAGGTAAGGATTTTGTTAAACCATCTTACTTATGTCTTTATTAAGAAGTTTTAAATTAAATGAATCACATTCTCTTTTTACATTTCCTTTTCTGAAAAGCACCATATTTTTTAAAGTGAAAATTTAATCATACCACAAAGATAGCAATTCTTATGTTATTTTTTGCTCATTTCTTTTCGTATAATGAGATCCTTAAATTCTTTTCGTCCTTTGCAAGGATTAGTAATTTTTTCCTTCATTTTCCTGTACTTTTATCCAATATTTTTTTTCAACTAATTTTGATGTCATTGTAAGTCTTTTTTTTGGACAATTTTAAACTTAAAATATGCGCTTTAATTTATAACGAAAAGAGAGGAACCAAATTGTTAAAACTATTTTCATTTCAAAGCAATTCAGCACACAAAACAAGAAAAAGCAAAAAAAATTTTATCCATGTGGTGATGAATTTCCTTAAAAACCTATTATGGCACTTGATTAATTCCCATTCTATATAGAAAATCTATTTTCTCATTCCAATTTAAAAAATTTTAGACTAATTTATAGCTAGCAATTTTTCTCATTTTACACAAAATTGAATTTTATGATTGCCAAAAGCAACGAAAAAAGACGGAAAATTTTCTCAGAATCCAAAACTTTACCATTGAAAAAGCATCCAACAAAAAATGTCCTTAATTTTTATTTTTGGATTTTGTAAAAAATAACGCGAAAAACTGAGCTGTAAAAAATTTTCTTACTCTTAACGTTGATTTGCTTTTTTTTTTTTGAAAAAGTGAAAAATTTTTAAAGTTAATAAAATAAGTTTGGTATCATCTTCCATCTTATTTTCTTTTATTGTTTTTGGACTTTTCTTCATTTGTTTTAAAATATTTTCGAATATAACATAAATGTAAAATGTTCTCATTTAAAAATTTTAAAAAATGTGCTTTGATAATTATATTTTAAGAATATTTTGTCAAAAATTCAGATTTGTATGCATGAAATATTTGATATTTTAATTAAAAATACTTCTTTGGTAGATAAAAAGTATTCCAAAGTAAAATATTTCAGTAAAATATTTTAAGGGCTACATTTGTAATGAAATGCAAATTACAAAAAAAAAAGAAAATTCTTTACATTTTCGAAAAATATATTTTTTTTTGAATACATAAAATGAAAAAAAAACATTCCTTAGATAATTTTTTTAAAGTGCATCTAATTTCATTAAATGAGAGTAGATTTACATATTTGTATAAAAAAAATTTTTAATTTGAGTAAAAGAAAAAAGATAATTTTCAATTTTATGGTGGAAAAGATTTTGAAGATTTATCGAAATAAGATTTAGGCAAAGCTTTTCAAAAAAATTCACCAAATTATAACAACGCCCAAATTTATTTCACAAATAATAAAATTTTCCTATAAAATTCTTAAAACAAATCATATATTTTGCATGTTCAATTCATTCGAAGATTGGAAATTAAAAGAAAACTTTACAACTACCTACAGCTACGTTACAACTTACATATTACAAATTAAAACTCCTACACAAGGTTTGAAAAACTACGTAGTTTTTCGGAGTATTTACTTGTGCTATGCTGCTATTGATGTGAAATATCTTCACAGCATAAGCACAGTCAAAGCTTTTGTAAAGGAATTACTTCTGCTATCTATGCTATGTTGCGATCATTTAAAGGCATTTAAAGCTTTTGCTGAATAGCAGATAAAAATTATATTAAGTTGCTTTGACTGCTTGTACTATCGTTGTATTTGAAATTTTTCTTTATCTTATAATTCACCATTTGTTTTCGTTAATTTTTGTTTTGACGTTTTATTTTTTTATGCACTATTTGCACTATGTATATGTATAACCTTTTCAGCAATTAACTCTCAGTAAAAGCTTTTTCTTACTTTGCTATAAAGCACTTTTTATAGTTCAGCGTTTGATTATTGTAATGTGCTCAAAAGCCAAAGCTTTTATTTTTTTTAATAATAACTATCGCTTTCATTTGCTACTATAATATTTTAGCAGGATAGCATAGCACAGTTTTATTTCTTAAATTAAAATGCTTTGACTGTTCAGCAAAAGCACTTATTTCATTGCTTTTGATGCTTTAACTTTATCATTTTAAATCCTGCTCCTGCATAACTAACTCAAACGCTCTAGAGATAATAAGCAACCTAAAAAATAGCAGTAAATAAGAATTTGTGCAACACTGTTACCGCAAACGGCAATAATATTTTCGATTGCTTCTTAAATACTGTATCCAAAATTATGAAAAAGGATGAATTTTTGAATTCACCAATTACTATAAATCGACCAATTTAAAAACACTAAAGAACTTCAGTAAACTAACTACTTACCATCATACATTGATTCTGTCCAATTTCTTTACATTGTTCATGCATCGTTTCAATCGCTCTATTCCATTTTGTCATACATTGTCGATAACTTGTTAAATCAAATCCAGTTATTGTCACTTTCCTTGATATAATTGAATGAACTGTTGCACGACCATCTCGAACCATAAATAAAAACTTTGCCTATAAAAAGAAAAAATTTTCAAATTGAAACAAATTCCATTTCTATATCCAAAAAAAACAAAATTTAGAATATAAATCGAAATTATAATTAAAGAAGATTTCGAAAGACAAAATAAAATTGTTTTGAAAACAAGAAAAATAATAAAAATAATATATTATTTTGTGCATTTATAGTAGACGTTTCGATTACTTACATTTGGAAATAATTCAATTACATATGAACCCATTTTCAGAGTTAATGGATCTTTATTACATAAACGTGGTGCTGGTTCACCATGTTTTGCTATAATTTCTAAACAAAATTGAGCAATGGCACTATTCATAACTTCTTTGGTAATACCGGCCTCTTGTAGCCTAAGACTTTCTTTCTCTGATTTTACCCAATGTGAACGTAATTGTAATAGACGTGGGATGACGCGTGTTTCCTGACCACATCTAAAAATAAAAAATTAGAAATATTAAAAAAAAAAATAATCAAAAAATTTAAAATAAAATATATCAATATTAACAATTAAAATATATATTAATTTTTTCGAAATTTACGTGAATTTCTTTTTAGAATATTCAATATTTCCCATAATTTTAAATTTTATTTGAATAAAAATATTTGTATAATTTATCAATGAAATCATGTACCTAATATAAGAAATTTTTTTTCGGAAACGCTAAAACATCCCGCTTTAAAAAATATTTAAATTAAAAAGTGCTGCAGTTTTCTAGATTAGAAAAGGATTCGATGATATACAAAAAAGATTCAGAACAAATATATATAATCTTTGTATATTTTTAGTTTTGGCAGTCAAAACATAACCTAAATACGTATGTCATATATTAAAAAACTTAATCCATATAAGCAACAAACTTCAATGATCGAAAAAATAAATTAAGAAAATTTACTGAGACTATTTATTTTTATTAAAATCTTAGAGAATGATTTGTACACTAACCAAATGATTAAATTATACAATAGATAAATTTTCATCATAATGATATCAAATTAATTTATTCTATTATCCTTTTTTTTATAAAGCACATGGAATTCATTAACCTTTCAAAGTTCATATATCATAACAACTTTTTTGAAAAATAAACAAAAAAGGAAAGGGACAACAGTCATTACATTGATAATACTAAAATGAAAAACCCAAACAAATGTAAAGCAAAAATTAACATTAAAACCTTCTCTTTTACATAGTTTTCTAACATTTTGAGTTGTTGTAAACACTGTCTCAGAGTAGAGAATATTAATGACATTAACAAATGTAACCAAAACAACAAAACTAAATCCATTAAATCTATATCTACCTGTGTAAGATACCAAAAAAAAAAAAAAAACTATTATTATTAGTCCACATTTTATACCTTATCCTGATTCTATTCTATTCATGTCAAAATATACCTTTTAAAGCTTGAAAGCTTTAACCATAAAGCCAGAAGCAAAATAGAATATAAAATAATAAAAGAATTGACAAGATTTTCCCAAAACAATGGAAACCCATAAGAAATGTACATTACATATGCACATATGACATACCTAATATAAATGTTACATATATGTATTTGTATAAAAAACCTAGAAATAAAAAAAAAGTAATATACTAAAGATCCTTAATCAAAAAAGGATTTCCTTGAAAACCAACTACAAAAATCAGAAATGAATAATTATTATCATGTATTGTATTGTGTGTGTTTGTTTGTATTTCGATTGTAGATAGGTGGGTTTTAATAGATATTCATTTCTATATGCTTAATAGCTTTTAAAGACCTCTTACTTTCATCAAATGGTCGAAGGACATTTCTTTTATATACTCGTACATATGCGACTTTTACAGAAAATTTTACTTTCAAAGGTCCTTTTTTTAATATCCTCGAATAAGATTGATCTTTAACAATATAACTGGAGCAGCCTTAACGAATGAATGACGCCCAAACAATTTTGATGACACGTTACTTTTGTTGACAAGATTTTTTATTTTTTAATCTTTGTTTTTATATTTACGTTTTGTGTGAATAATCTAGATAAAGATGTTATTACCGTTACTTGAAGATTTCATATGTGACATAAGATGGCACAGGTATAGAGCTATACAAAAATAAATATGGCTAATAATTCGTTTGCAATGCACCATATTGTAAAAAATTACTTGTGTATGTTTGTGGAAAGACTTGGCATTCATCATGTAGGCATTTAAAATTATTAATATTAAAAACTCCACCCAAATAAATTTGGTATGAACGTTAAATAAACTGCATAGGAGGTATTAGTTGTCATTTCTTTTAAAGCACTAAAGTCTAAAAATTGGTAAATAACAATGTTCTAAAAACTACCAAGTCAAGGTAAAACTGTATCCATCTTTATCCATCACAAACTGTTTTACTTAATTTAAAATTGTCATTTAAAAGAATATCGAAAATGTCATTTTGACAACTTTTATAAATTACATTTAATATCAGTCTTAAATTTGTTTATTTTATTTAATGACTTAAAATTTTAATAAGAAAAATGTTAGCTAGAGGATAGCTGAACTTTAATTTCATTCAGCTTTAATCAATTCAATTGTGCCTAAAACAAAGTATGTACAGCAAAATGTTAAATTTCAATTGAAACTCTTTCCGTAATCAGTTTTACAAAAACAACAAATATTTAAATATATATAAAAACTGTCAAAATCAAATTAAAAATAAATTGCTTCCAAAATTTTCTAACTGAATTAAAATTTAACCATACTAGCTACCACATTAATATTAAAATCACTTTCTATTGTCTTTCTTAACATCAAAAAACCTAAAAAAATAATAAATATTTAAATGGTTTTGAGGAAAACAAATTGCATGTCAAAAACATATGTTGTACTTGTATACTTTATGTAACTGTCAAATATCTGTCATTGTTGGATTTTTTTAACGATATTGAAAATATTAACCATTTTTTTTCTTTTTTTATTTTTAGAACATATTTACTTAATAAAAGTTTGAAAATAGTTTTAACTTTTTTTTTTACGTATATTAAACTTTTTATATGTATGAAAGTGTATGTAACATTTTTTGTATTAGAAAATAGCCTATAGAAAACTATATACAAAACAATGGCACTACTATCCTGTCAGTTTATAAAACATTATTGAGTAAATTCTGAAAACAATTCTTATAGACAAATGAATGAATGAATATATTTTTATTTACATTATGTTTTACATACATATACATGCGTACATATAAAAGGCATATAAATGGATGAAAATAGAGAAAATAAAAATAAAATTACAATATTGCATATCTCCTAAATGTTATTTTGTTTTAAATTTTCAATAACATTACTTATTGTTGGATGACCCAATTTATGGGAATTCAGTCGTTTAAAATTGGGTTCGGTTTAAATATTCGATAGTTTTTTATTTCTTTAAAATGATAAAAAATTTACATTTGAAATGTTACAAAAGGTCAGTAGTGTCATCGAAAAATAGTTATAATATCCCTTTAAGTTTTTTTTAGATACATAACCTTAATTTAATGCTTGAAACTGTATATAATTTAATACGTGTAACTTAGCAAAATTTAGAAAAATGCGACTCAAAAATTATGTAATCATTACTTTTATCTTCTGAAAAGCCTCGAAGAACAAACATTTTTAGAATAAGCCCAAGTATTTTAAAATTGATTTCTCATCAGCTGTTTAGAAGGAAATTTAAAAATTTTTAGTTCTAGTCCTAAAACTGACTTTGAGGTATCATTATACATATAGTTATATACTATATATAGCTAAACATAGTTCAGTTTGAAGAGATTTTCTAACGGTATCGAAATATGCGCGAAACGCCAAAACTTTTGTTGTTGTCCATGTTGCTGGGAGCCTACTGTATTTCTGTCCCCTATTCAATATTGCCTTAACTGTGTAGGCTTTGTGTTTCTTTTGTGAAAGTACACATTTTATACATACAAATATTTAGTGTTTTCCTGGCCATTGTAAGGAAAATTCATTTTGAATTTTCTTTAATTTATTTCATTTTTCCTTTATTTTGGTTTAAGTTTTAACAATTTTTGATTCTTTTTTGTTTCAATGTTCTTTTAGTGTCTTTTGCACATGGTATGTAGAAATGGTTAAAGAAAATTCCAAAACAGAAAAGAATAATACTCGTATGTACATAACAATCTATTCTGAAAAAATGGAATAAGAAATCCAAACGATATAAAGTTGAATAAGTTAAAAAAAAAGAGATGATAACCAGAAAGTAGAATATTATAAACTATCAAGAAAGTTTAACAGTTTTGTTCTTTTTTGTTTTTGTTTTTAGTGTTTCTGTAACTGACAAATTTTACATATGACGAAAATTAGGGAAAAAAATTAATAAAATTAGAAAAGAAAAGATGGAAAAGATATTCAATTTTCCTTTTTTAGAAAATTTAATAATGTTACAACTTTATTTTTATTATTCGTTTTATTTTTACATTACATGGAAACATTTATATACAGATGTTCATTCAAATTTAGATTGACATCTTAAATATTAAAACTAAAATTAGAAAGTAAAAATATTTAGGAATTTTGTTAAGAGATCTGAAAAAAGTTTTTTAAGTTTTTGTAAAATTGCATTAGAAAACTTTTAAGCCGTTTAAAATTTTGAAAGATAATATTAATTTGTATTTAAATTACCAAATTTTGTTTTTTTACCTTCGGTAGGCGGTAGAAGATCGACAATGGCTTCAGTTGCATGAATCATTATATGGAGACTATTAAAGAAGGATTATTTTTCATTTTATATAACGGTAAAAGCTACTGCTATCAAATACAATTTAACTGGTTGGCGACTAAGCCACAAAGATATGGCTTATAAACTGTGTTCAATAATTAAGACAGAACTGGATTTAATTTACTGGATGGGCATATTTCGATTATAAAAATTTAGAAATTTAATTTATAGAGCATAGATTACGAAATCAATATTTTTCTAAACTTTAAGACAAGAAAAGCTTTAATAGCATCAGCTACCAAATATTTACTAATTAGATTCCTTTGAAAAATTAAACAATTTTGGAAGGAATTATGAGAAGGAAAAAATTACATAATTATATGAGTAGAGTTTAATTAAAATTATTTAATTAACCACACAGTTAAAGCCAAATTTTTAAGTTATGGTTATAAAAGTTTAAAACAAAATGTTCTTCTCTAATTCCTTTCTAAATGAAATATCTAAATTTTATTTTCATAGATCGTAGATCCGAAAACTTATTGTTTCTGAAGTTTGTTAGAACCTTATGTTCATTCAAAATTTCAGAATACACCGAAACCAAACATAGAAATAAACATACAACATATTCCATATAGACCATATACATTAGATACATAAGATGCATATTTGCTTATTTAATTCAAAACGACTTTGTTCAAAAGTTAAACACAGAATAAAAATTAAAAATATTAGTAAATATTTCTTCAATATGCACAGTTAAATCCATAACTTAAACGTATTATGTTTCCTCCTACGAACAATAGAAACCAAAATTTCAATGCGAATGGAAAGAATAATTTATAGCGAATATTTGTTTGCGTTTTTTAATTTCTTTTTTTTACTTTTCTGCAAGAACTTTTAAATAAAATTGAAACGAAGGTAGAAAAGGAAAGAGAAACGAGAGAAGGGTTCAAAGTTTCTCATTTCTTTGATAATAATTCATACAAAAAACATAAAAAATAAAAAGAAATGTATGCTATCATTTTTAAGCATAATGGGTGAATCTAGATGCCTAAGATTAAAAGTAGCATAAAATACGATATACATATATATATATTTTCAATTATTTTTACAATACATTTAATTGAACTCTTTTAACCATATTTTGGCTTCTTTTACATTTATCACCAAAATCCCCTTTCTCGATTTGCAATTTTTTTTAATTCTATTTTGAGATCATACCGATATCTGAATTTTGTAAATTTTGTATATTGAATGAGATTCAAGTTCCAAATATATCTAGTTTCTCTTTTTTTTTATTCGACTGTTAAATAGTTCTAAATGCTAAAAGAAGCTAAGTATATATATCTGATTAATTAAATGTTTCTCAAAAATTGAAATTGATTCAAACCCGTTAGTTAGTTAAAAAATGTTATACACCTTAATCGTAATACATTTTATTCAATAATGCTTAACTTTTTTGAACACAGTCATAATCACATATCATACAAATAAATACTTTTCAAACAGTGTGCCCGAAACTGACCATTTTATTAATTAAACAACCAATTGTCCAAACTATAAAGTTAACCTAAGAATTTGACTTTACTTAAAGTCAAACATTTGACATTTGAATTTTGCATATTAGTGAAATGACAAATTAAAAAATACAAAATAATTTTTAGTGTTACAAAAATTACCACTTTAACTTACTTTTTCCCTAAAACAAAAAAACCGGCTTTTAAAATTTTCGCTGTGAATTTTTCAAAAACGGTCACACTGCTGTCAATGCTAACATGACAGCAATTATATATGGCCAACATCAACTATTAAAATTAATGCTGCGACAAAAGTTACTATAATAATTAATCCTATTATATTTAAATTTAGTTAGAATTTAGTTAACCCAAATCCTAATCTTAATCTCTTTCATATAGAATTGTAGGAACCTAGTAATTTATATAAGCCTTACTGTCAGTAAGAGTTTTTTTTAGCTTTTTGTAAAAAAACAACAAAATTGCCAGAACCCTTCTTATTTCAAAAAAATTTCAATTTTTATTTTTTATTAAAATTTATACACAATTTTTTTTTAGAGTATGTGTGTAATAATGAGTAATAGTTCCTAATAAACAATAAAATATATAAAAGAACTTTTGTATATTTTGCGAAAGTAAAGAAAAATATGAAAGAGCAAAGACCTAAATAACAATATAATAAAAAAAAACAAATGAACAGAACCAGCGAGTTATAAAAAGTTAGAAACACAATAAAATAAAATAAAAACAAAAAAAAAAAAAAATAACGAAAAAGAACATAATAGTAGGCAAAAAAACGTTAGTATGAAATGGGTTAAGGATAATAATAAAAAGAATAAAAAAAAATTTAATTTTTTTTTTTCATCCGGATCCCGGAAGGAGCATTTATTTAAATAACTTTTAAACTATATATAATTGTTTATGTGTACAAATGTGTATTTATTTAATGTGGATATACATATATTTGTATATATATATATATATATATATATGTATATAGATTTTGCTTTGTTATTTAATGTCTGTATACAACTAATAATATTGTAGAGCTTATGAAATTTAATACAATGGAATCCTTCGTCTTTTAATAAATTTTATTATATTTTTCTTCTTTTATAACTAACACACATTTAAAACATATTCATATACCAAGAATCCATATGCCAAAAGGAATATATATTATTCTGATCCAAAAACGTATAAACGGTACATACATACATTTAAACATATATATATATTGCATATTATAATAATGAAAAGATAAAATGAAAATAATATATAATACCGTCGTACGGAAATTCTGATGGATTTATTATGCACGTTAAAATACATGTTCTACAATTCACTTATTTTTTTCACAATTTTAAGGTTATTGTGAAAATCGTGCCAAGGAATCAACATTTTAATTCACTTACTCTAAGTTTGATATGTTTAAAGAGCTTAGCTTAATATATTATTTTTTGCTAATATGGTTTAGTTATACTTATTAATTAATATTATTAGCTAAACTATCTTAAACTCTTAAGTTTAAGATTTTTATAGTTTTAGTTAAATTTGGGATTACAATTTTCTCTAATATTCAATAAAATCTTAAATTTTACTGTAGCAAACACTGGGGCAGCATTAAAGCAAAATTGATAAACACAATTTATTTTATTTTGAATTAATCTGCAGAAATAAGCGAAAAAATTCCTAAATTTGACTTATAAAAACGAATTTAGGTGAAGGTAAAAATATGGCGATACTCTACTAAAGATGTGAACAGAAAATAAAAGGAGTAAATTATATTGGTATGGTCTACAATCTATGATCTACAATCTATGCAGAACTTACAAATGACACCATTCAATTATGGACATTCTGCAATAAATTACAATTTATCTCCCGAATTCATTGATTTTTGCTCAAATTTCAAAACACGCACTACTTGTAGTTTTTTTAAATTTTCATATGATATGAAATGATGGAAAATAATTTTGTTTGAAGTTTTTCTGTTCTATTTATTGTTTTTTTTTTTCTTTGCTTTCATTTTGCATTCTTCTAAATCGGAAAATAAATGGTAGCAATTTAATATAATTAAAATGTTTTATTTAAATTAATATTTTATTTCAATTTTTTCTATTCGATTTAATTTTACTGTTGAAAAACGAAAGTACAAAAAAAAAATAAAAAGAAATGGAAGAAGGAAAAACTTCAAGGAAAAACATTGTTTTCTTTAAAAACTTTTCATTCAAATTCAATGAAATTATTTTTCAAATAAAATGAATATGAAATTGAAAAGAAGTAGAATGAAATAATTTAAGAATTGAATTGTAAAACTAAAAAATAGAAAAGATTAATATTTATTTTATTTAAATAAGAATTAATGCAAGATTACGAGTTTTTTTAAAGAATTAGTTATAATGAAAGAGAATATTTTATGAGCTTATTGTGATATTGAAAAATTGTGATATTGCACAGGTAAAAACACTCAAATTATCTAATATATAAAGAAGAAAATTTGTTTGTTTATTTGTTTGTTTGTTTGTTTGTTTGTCCAGGATTCACGTGAAAACCACTGGTCCGATTGACACCAAATTTTAGAGGAATAATTTTGGGAGTCCGGGGGGTGACATAGGCTATGTCGCATTTTTATAAGTCAACAGGTTGCGGCTCCAGAGCCGTTTTAAGCTTTTTCGTTTTTTTGATGTCGAGTCGAAACGGTTTGACCGATTAACTTGAAATTTTGCACGAATGTTCTTCTTATTAAACGGAATTAATGGTATAACGTCGGTTGGAATAAATTAACCCCTTTCGGCCCGGCGGGCTTCCAAAAAATTTTGTGTTTCCGATTTGTGTCCAATTTTACAGGAAGGTTTCGCAGTCAAAAATAGAGGCTGGCACAAATTTTTGTTGGGTTCGGCTACCCCGTTTGGGCACGAGGGCGCAATGAAGCTTTTTCAATGTTTTTGATGTCGAGCCGAAACAGTTTGACCGATTGACTTGAAATTTTGCACAATTCTTCCTCTTATTAAACGGAATTAATGGTATAAAGTTGGTTGGAATAAATTAACCCCTTTCGGCCCGGCGGGCTTCCAAAAAATTTTGTGTTTCCGATTTGTGTCCAATTTTACAGGAAGGTTTCGCAGTCAAAAATAGAGGCTGGCACAAATTTTTGTTGGGTTCGGCTAACCCGTTTGGGCACGAGGGCGCAATGAAGCTTTTTCAATGTTTTTGATGTCGAGCCGAAACAGTTTGACCGATTGACTTGAAATTTTGCACAAATCTTCCTCTTATTAAACGGAATTAATGGTATAAAGCTGGTTGGAATAAATTAACCCCTTTCGGCCCGGCGGGCTTCCAAAAAATTTTGTGTTTCCGATTTGTGTCCAATTTTACATGGTGGTTTTGCAGTCCAAAAGAGAGGCTGGCACAAATTTTTGTTGGGTTCGGTTAACCCGTTTGGGCACGAGAGCGCAATGAAGCTTTTTCAATGTTTTTGATGTCGAGCCGGAACAGTTTGACCGATTGACTTGAAATTTTGCACAAATGTTCCTCTTAGCAACCGCAATTAGTTGCATAAATTTGGTTGGAATAATTTAACCCATTTCGGCCTGGCGGGCTTCCAAAAAATTTTGTGTTTCCGATTTGTGTCCAATTTTACAAGGTGGTTTCGCAGTCGAAAATAAAGTCTGGCACAAATTTTTGTTGAGTTCGGTTAACCCGTTTGGGCACGAGGGTGCAAAGAAGCTTTTTCAATGCTTTTGATGTCGAGTCAAAACTGTTTGACCGATTGACTTGAAATTTTGCACAAATGTTCCACTTAGCAACCGCATTTAGTTGTATAAATTTGGTTGGAATAAATTAACCCATTTCGGCCTGGCGGACTTTCAAAAAATTTTGTGTTTTCGATTTGTGTCCAATTTTACAGGTTGATTTTGTAGTCTAAAAGAGAGGCTGCAAAAAGTTTTAGTTAGGTTCGATTAACCCATTTTCCACGACGACGCTATGAAGTTTTCTATATATTTTATTTTCTTATACGATTAAAAGTATTTTATTGAAAATTTTGTACCAGCATTTTGATTAAACCCCACAGGGTTAATTTGGTTTTGACCTGTTTGTGCGTTTTGAACAAAGATTCAATGAAATTTTCAGTTTTCTTCAAATGAAATCTAAAAATCAAAAAATTCAATTTGTTATATATAATGCTTAAATACATAGTATTTTAAAACAGTTATTCCAAAAAATAAGCCTACATTTCTCTCATAAAATCATAAAAAAACGAGGAAGAGCGTATTACAACTTTCAGGACTAAACAAAATATAAGTTGAAAAGCGAATTTTTAAACCTTTTCTAAACCATCGACTATATTTTATTCAAGCGTTGGCAATTCAAGAAAATCCCCTTTTGACCTATAGTCATTTTAATTCAGTTAACATTGTTCACCGGAAAGCTACCATCCTCAACTATATCGTCAAGGAGCACCAAATTGTCAAGAAGCAGCATATATAGAAAAATTAGAGATAATCGTTCAAATTGTTTTGCAAACTGTTTTTTAAAGTTTTTGTTTCGCAATCGATTAAAAGAACTCGACAAACCTTTTTTTTAAGTATTCCCCTAATTCAAAGAAGTTGTACCTACTTTCAAAAATTGGAAGTAATTTACTTACAAATTTTTTTTTGAACAATCGTCGGCAGGGGTTAACAACTTTCAAGTCTGTTAGTAAATTGAACTTCATTTTCAAAGAAGAACACATATACGAAATTTGAAGTTAATCTGTTAAATCATTTCTAATATATAGCAAAGCAACGAAAAAACCTATAAAAAGCTGTTGGGCCACGATGGGTTAACGGAACTCCACAAATATTTTTTTGTGGCATTTATAGGCAAAGTAGTATCTCAAAAAATTGGCTGAAACTTGATTTTTTACAATTTTCAAGCTTCCGGGCAACGCCGGGTAAATCTGCTAGTAAAATATATGCATAAGTTTTGCTATATTTTTTAAAGTGACTTTTTTTTTAAATTTTAAATAATTAGTAAATTATTTTATTTAAGATTAAACACTATAAAAAATATTTTTCAAACATTTAATATTTCAAGAGAAATCAATTCAGATATCAAAGTTGTGCATCACACACTTGAAGTGCCCTCATTCTCATGTGAAATAAAATTTTTGATTTGTAAGAATAAATATATTTATATACATGATATTTTAAAATTTATAAATTGAAAATTGATTAAAAACAAAAGCCCCCTCAAAACAAATTTCCTCGTATACCCAAAATACGACAATTTTAAGGCAGTTGTTAAACCGGGAAATTCATATTAAATTTATAATACCCACTACATTTACCGACACCGTAACTAGAAAATTAACTAATAACAGATTTGTTATTATAGTCCAAATTGGTGTTTAAACGATGAAGCTCTTTCTTTTTCCGATGTCTATCAACACCTGGATGTTAGAGGTCATGTATTCTGGAAGTTAGATAAAATTTTTTGATAAAATGTTCAACACATTTGTTTTCGACCTATGACTCTTTTACTTTCAATTTTACCTTGCATGACAAGCTGTAGGAAGGAACAATTTAAATTTGACTCAAATTACATGTCCAAAATATGTACTTCCAAAGTTATTAAATTGAATCATTGTAAAATTTTTGATTAGCATACAAAACCCATTTGCATGACTCCACAGGCTTTAGAGGAATTTAAGGAATTTCAATCAAAAAAATATTGATAATTAACAGTACTTTTAATTTGCATTAAAAACAATTATATTTTAAAATTCAAAATACAGTGATATCCTACAGTTTTAAATTATTATTAAATATTATATTAAAATGAAAACAATTTTGTGACTATCTTTCGCTCTACAAATTTTAATATTTAGATCACAAACAGTTATTGTTTTATTTCTCCATTCATTTTCCACATTCAAATATATTTATTTACAATTTTTAAAAGCTTTCTACTAAATCTATTGTTCTAGTTCATTTGTTCTATTAATTTTTTATTTAACTTTCCAATTTTTTTGAAATTTTTATGTTTTTTTTTTTTTATTTTTACATAATGGCAATCGATTTTGATTGAAAATATTTTCACCTACATATTTAAATCAATACCGTATTGCAAAAATTTTAATAGTTGAAATAAAATTCAGTGTTGCGCGTTCGTTAGCCTCAATTTTAAATTGTACAAAATTTATAAAAAAAAAATTTAAAAATGTTTTAAAATTCTAGGTTTCATGAGTTATACAAAAAGGATCAAATAGGGAGGGGCGACGTAACGAAAGTGGTAAATGCTGATTGTTTTGTTTATGTCAATTTTAAAATGGCTATTAGCCCAATTATTAAATATTTAAAACACTATATTTATTTCAAAAAAACTTATGATACTAATGTAATATGAATGGGGCATTTAAAAAATTAAAATGCAAAAAATGTTCCCCGTCGCAATTTCTATTACAAAACATTTAAAATCATAAGCCATATGTTATTACTTATTATTTATTAAATATGTAATTATGGATTTCAAATTAAAACACGCAAAGGAAATATCGTTTGTTTTTCAATGTTTTTTTTCTATAAAATTTTAATTTTTAAATTTGTTTTCATACACCGTCGTCGCAGTGATTTAACTTTGACAGATTTTTTGAATTACCTATATTTTTTTTTATTTAAAATGTTTTTAAATTCATGAAACGTAAAACAATTTTAAATAAAACAGTAGCAATCAATTATAATGGCATTAAATTAAAATATAATGTATGTTATGACACAATAGTGTTCGTTAATAATATGTTTTCGTTCAATATACCAAAGTTTTCAACTTGTTGAAATGATGTTAAACCTCAAATTTTTTTGGGTCTTCTTATCAAGTTCGACAATGACACATTTTCTATCTTTTAGTAAAGCACGTGAATTGGAGGCCATTCAGTATAAAATGGCAGTATTGAAATTATTTAATACATACATTATAATTGTATAATTGAATTGATTGTGATAATAAAATTTCGAAACTATAAAAAACTGTTCAATTTATTTTAAAAGTTATTTATAAATTGATTGCACTGTGATTGTCTCCTTTAAAGAACAATCAACAATATTATTTCAGATGACGTCAAACCAAATTTTGTCTAAGAATTCCTTTACTCTAAGGCATGTATTAGTTCTGCACCCACATATGTAAATATTTTCAGAATTTTGTCGTTACCAAGCAAATTAATTGGTTTTCCGTAAAACTGTTTACTTTTTCTACCTAAAAATGTGGTTATATATTTTTTGGTACTACGTGGTTTATTTTTTGCCAATTTTTTTTTTTGCTCCAGTGAGCAAATTTTGAAAATAAAATTTTGAAAATCATTTAAACTTAATTTATTTTTTAATTTCAACTTCGTTTTACCAGGCATCTGTTTGTACAGAGAGGGAATCTTTCTAATTTTAAGGTGCTACAGTAAATAAATTTAAAAAAAATTCATTGGCTCCATTTATATATATCATACTTAGACGATTATTCTTTTAATTGTTCAAATAAACATAGGTTTTAAAGCGATATTAAAGAAGAGATCCGAGTCATATTAGAAAATTGGTTTGAGGAACTTAACATACATAGTTCTGATAAGTTTTGCATTTTTAGCACATTTTCAAAAAATTTTGTAAAAATGTGCCTATATAGCTTCACTCTGTCCGTCCGTCCGTCCGTCCGTATGTTTACAAAAACTTTTACACCGTTTGAAATAGAGTAAAGAAATTTTAACCATGGGTAGTTTTTGCAAAAAAAATAATTTCGTAGAAGAATTTTTTTCTGTAGCCCCACCTGTTACGGGGCTACAGCCCCCCAAAGTTGGAAAAAGCCCTATATTTAAATGGTTATAACAAGAGTTCTGTAAAATATATTTTCAATCTGAAAACGGCAAACGATAGCTGGTTTCATAAACTTTATAAATTTTTGACATGGAAATGTTTAGGGTTGCCAGACGGTACTAAAATTTAACATTACACAAAACTCCATTTTTGCAAAATTTTTGATCACACATATCTTCTGAACGGTTTAAGCTAGGGTCTTGAAATTTTGGGAGAAGTTAGATCCTTAAAAGTTAGTTAGAGTCGGTTAATAAAATTTTTTTGTCAAGCCCCCTATTTAGGAGCTATAAGGGCTCGAAAATTGAAATTTTGCTATTTTTAAACACCTGTAACTTGAATACCTGTCCAAATTTTTTTTTAGTGATATACAAAATTTAAAGCTCTATAATTATATTTCAACATGTGTCAAAGGTTTTTCTTAATTTTGAAGGGTTACGAAGCTACAGCTCCCGCAAATTCCAAAAAAGCCCTATATTTAAATTGATATAGCAAGAGTTCTGTTAGGTTTATTTTCAATCGAAAAACGGTATAAGAGAGCTGCTTTTATAGACTTAACAAAAATTGGTTGATTAAATATATAGGGTTGCCATACGGTACTAAAATTTAGCATTATATAAAACTCAATTTTTGCAAAATTTTTGGCTCCTCATATCTCTTAAACGGTTTTAGATAGGGTCTTGAAATTTTGGGAGAAGTTAGATCCTAAAAAGTTAGTAGGAGTCGGTTAACAAAATTTTTTTGTCAAGCCCTCTGTTTAGAAGCTATTAGGGCTCGAAAATTGAAATTTTGCTATTTTTGAGCACCTGTAACTTGAATACCTGTCCAATTTTTTTTTTATTAATATACAAAATTTGAAGGTCCAACATTATATTTTAACATATGTTAAAGGTTTTTCTTAAATTTAAAAGCGGTTCCTTAAATTGAAGAAAGTGTCTCTCAGTTTTACCCATTTTTTCTTAGATAATAAAATTCTAAGTAAAATTCCAAATTTTGGTTTAATTCCTAGAAACTACAAAAATGGCGGGAGGGGGGGAGGCCGGGGGAGGGAATAGGAGACAAAGTTAGGTCCTTGAGAAATTTGGCAACCTTCCCCATTGAAGGGCTATTAGAACTTTCAAATAAAATATTTACTTTTTTTATAAGTAAGCAGTAACTTAGTCACCAACGTACATATTTCCTTAAACGTTAATATTGAAGCTTGAACATTATATTCCGATAAAATACTTAGTATGAAACACTATATTATTTTGAAAATGTGCTTTTTTAAAAACCCTTGGTGAAGATGAAGAAATAATCACAATTTTATAATGTTTTGTTGCTTAACGCTTAAATTTTGGCAATGAGCGCTTTTATAAACCCTTATTCTTTATCCCATACCCTTTACATACTGTTTTGTTTTAAATTTCTTTATTTTTCTTCACTTGTCGTTTATAATTTCCTTTTTGTGAAAAACTTTTTTTTTTAATTTTATGATACCCTTGTGTATTTTTAATACGTACTATACACTATATGAACACATTAACTGTAAATATTTACGTTATGTAAATATATAATGATTTTATAAAACGTATATAAAAATTGAGTGTGTCGTATAATATACTTAAATATATATATATGTATAAGTTATTCATATTTTTAAAATACTAAATTTGTTTTTTGCTTAGTCATGCGAATCAATATACCGATACACGGGAAGTTAAACTGCTTTTTTTCTGCCTCCATTTACTGTAACGATTTTTTGTAATTGTTACCGTTATTCCAGGTGAATTTAACTTTTGTTTTTATCATTTCATACGTATATAGTTAGTGTTGAAATACTAATTTAGATAAAGTTAATAGACAAATTTTGAAGCAAAAATAAGTAACTGTAAATAAATGGAAAAGAGCATAAATGCTTTTTTTTCCCGTTAAACGGTACTTTTTTTATAAACAAAAATGGCTGATTCATAATTTAAAAATTTTTTACATTTGCCTCAAGGTGTTCCGTTAGAATAACAAAAAATATAAGAAATATTTTGTACTATCTGGTGCAACAATCCAGGAAACACTGTAAGTAGGTCCTTATATAATTGTTTCTTCAACGTTTTTGGTATTTTTAGTGTTGATGATAGATTTATGAACGTTATGTCATCATATGGGATGATATTACAGTTTATTCTATGCTTTTTCATAACTAATATTGGAATATTCATGTGTGTGTTTGTTTAAGAAAATTCTAAATAACTGTAAATTATCTAATGTAATGAAAGGAAAGTGGATTCTCATCCCAAAATGATTAGAAGAAAATAAAATGAAAAAATAATAATATTTTATAGAAATATGTGCGGTTAATTTAATTGTCATATGGAAGGAAAAATGTTTTATTTTTTAATTCCGTGCGGAAAATTAAAAAATAAAAAAAAATCCTTAACAGGGAGCGAAAAAAATTTACTTTATTTATTTTATTTTAGAAAAAGAAGAAAAATGGTATCTAGAAAACTTTTGAATCCCAAAAGGTTCTTCCGTATACCTTTTGGTTGATTGATATCCTCTGTGAGTAATTTTAAAATTTACTCATACTTTACATTTACTTTGGTAGTTGATTTGCTTCATGTATTTTTAATTAAAAATAGTTCCTATGAGATTCACTTTTAGATAAATTGACTAAACATAACCCAAAATTTAGATTTATCTTTAAAATTTTTTTAATCCAGATTCTAGATTAAAGTGATCATACAGTTTGCTTTAAAAGCAATTAATTTAAAACTACTTCCGCGTTTTGATACACTTCTTTGCTTTTGAACTGCGTTTTTAATAGAAATAATTGTAAAGTAAATAATATATACAAAGTACACAATTATATATTATAATCTGTAAGATTTTTTAAAGTTATAGAAAAATTCCACAAAATATGGTACTATAGAGTGTGGGGTACTGTAATCTGCAGTTAGATGATATAAAAAACCAGCTAATATATGAAATATTTCGATCCCGAAAATTTAAGTTCCAGTTTTTATAAATATAATGTACAAACATACTCTTTTATGTTCAGCTATCTATTAAAAAGAGGGCTTAAGTTTTTTTGTTTTTTATATCTGTTGATTACTGTAAATTAAAAATTTTTAAAAACTTTTCTGACATCAATAGAGAAAACTAATTTTAGTTACTAAACTCTTACTTTAGTAATTTAATATTTTGAGGATTTTATGCATATATTAAACCATTTGGCAACCAATGGTAAGCAAAAGGATAACTTGAAAAAAAAAATATATATATGCAAACTAATACAAAACAATTTTCTAGTGGGGAGTTACACATACACGCAAGCAAAAAACATTAGAGACATCCATCAAAGTCTCAAATGCCATTTTTTAGTCAAAAAATCTTCCACTAGAAAACACATTAAAAGATTTCAAATAAAAAAAACCTAAGATTTAGGTATATATATAGTATTTGTAACCTATTGGGAAATTTAAATTATGAAAAAATTTTAATCTATTCGGTTCTTTAAACATATATTTCAAAAGGACCAGGACCTAATTTCCAATCAAGAATTAAAAAATAAAAAAAAATGTTTCCTGTAATAAAAACAAAAATATTTATGGATGTTTTCAAAAAAAATAAAAACAAGGGACCATTGATACTAAAACATGCATCAATGAAAAACTAAAATTGCAATATTAAACAAACTTATAATGCCCACCTTTATGATAACAAAAGTTTTACGATCTGAACAGTTACGATCTGGAAAAACTAACGAGGAAGAGTGTAGTAGAGTAGACTGTGTCAACTCCGGGATACCCGTATGACCGTAATATAAACATTATATCTTCCGGTTAATTACTTTTGGCAAAATTTCAAACATACATCTTTATTAGGTATAGTGCAACGCTCACATAAAAGAAGGAGTTGTATGGCAGCTAGTCGAACCCACTGGAGTAGACCAACCAAATTTTGCAATAACTTTGGCCATTACACTAAACTACTTTTGGCAAAATTTCAAACACTCAGCTTCATTAGGTGTAGTGTAATGCTCATATAAAAGAAGGAGTTGTATGGCAGCTACTCGAACCCTCTTTAGTAGGCCAACCAAATTTTGCAGTAACTTTGGTAATTACACTAAACTATTTTTGGCAAAATTTTAGACACGAAGCTTCAATAGGTATAGAGTAATGTTCATATAAAATAAGAAGTTGCATGGCAGGTACTCGAACCCGTGGACCAAAATGGCTGGATTTCAATAGCGGATATTTCATAAAAATGAATTAGTGGAAATTTCAAAATCCTAGCCGGTGACGGACGGACAGACGGACGAGTGGACGGACATACATAGCTAAATCGATTAATTTTTCGATTCTGATCCGCTCCATACCCTTGAAGCTATATCTACCTCCTCTCCTTCTCTGCGTCACAAACGTAATGGCTAATTTATTATACCCTTTGACTATATAGTCATACGGGTATAATAAAAACTGAAATAAATAACAAATCAATAAAAATTAGTAATGGGTGGTAGGGTAAAACGATTTTATTAATTAAACTCGATATTTTCTGTAAAAATAAACGGCCAAACGATATTAAAGGGGGAATAAAGTGAGATAAGTGTTAAGTAGTTAAAAAATCAAGGAGTCAATATATGAAAACCCGAAAATTTATTTTCAAACCCTTGAGAATATGTACAAAATCCCTCTTTTATTATCGCATTACATAAAATGTCACTTTTTAAAACAATTCTTCAATTCATGCCATACTATTGAATATATAGCCAACTTTTACTATTTTTAGAGAAATAATGATTATTTTTATTAATCGTTCGTTTAAACCTTAAAATGTTATATATTGGAAAATTTAAAATAAATGTTTTATCGGGATTTTTAACATGCATTTAGAGGCCAAACCCAAAATTTTACCCTATAAAAGACATTCAATTACATAACATCACTTTTATCAAATAATAAATAAACATTTTATAATGGTTTTCAATTAAGTTTTTCAATAATATACAAGAATTTTTCAAAAACACGTAAAAAATTTATAAGAAGATTTCAACATACGTCAAAAATCGTTTAAATGTAACACACGTATCAATTACATTTAAATTTTCCCTAATTTTAAAATGTTTTGGCTCTAATTTAGATTGACAGTTTTGAAAAGGTCGTTTTAAAAACAGAGTGTTTTGATTGTGTTGAATGAATGTGATTATTATAGTTGAATTATATATTCGTCTCCATGTGATAATTTAATTTTATTTAATTTTCAATTTTATTATGATCTTGCCTTCATTTTCCCACCTTCTCTTTCTTTTTTTTGCGCTATTTAAATTCCACCGCTTTTATAAACAAATTACACCTTGAATAATAAAATGTTATAAATGCGTATATTTATTTACCATGTATATGCTAATATTTTTATAATAATATATTTTATTACCCTCACTAATACCAATTAGACTATTGAAGGATCTACGTAACGTAGGTAGATGTATTTTGTATCTATACGCGCGTAAAATTATAAGAATATTTTATTTTACAAAATCCATTTCATCAAAAAAAACGGTGAAAACAAATTGAAATAAAAATATAAGGAAGTGAACAATAAACTTTTTGAACGTTATTGGCATAACAGTATTTAATGGATATTTTTTGTTTTTACGAGGGAAATGGAAGCTTCAAAGCCACCCATTAGAGACGTGCGTTGTTTCTTTAGATATAGTGAGCGACTTTAACACACCAAAACCACACCCTTTTTGAATCAAACTTTAGGAAGGAACCTGTTATACAATTGCACAGTTTGGTTACAGGGATTGGAATAAAAGTATTTTAGGATTATGGTGGAGTTTATTTGCGATTTCTTGATTATGAGGGAAGAGGAAAATTGGATGGGATATTTAGAAGATGTTGAATCGTGCACATATACATTAACTACTTTAAGAAATACATTTGGTAGAATATGGTTCTATTAACGTGATGAGCGAATGACAAACAAATTTCCATAAGCCGTACTATGCATCTTATTAGCTCAGCTGTGTAGGGATCAGCATCTATTGCACATTAATTATTTCCGCAACAATTGCTAACCCTCATATAGCTAAAAGATTTAAACAAACTGTATAGAGCAAATCTTTTATCTGTATGAGACTTCAATATAGCGATTCTAGCGGAAATAATTAATGTGGCTCTGATAGCACTAAAAAATTTCTAATTAATGTTATTAATTATCATTTTAATTCCAATTTTAGTTATATATAGAAAATAACTTATATACAATAAAGAACAAGAATAAAACTGCATTACGTATCAGTCATTCCATAACAGATATATCCAAGTTATTATTTTGTAAGTTAATAATTGATTTTTTTGTGCTAATTTTCACTTTTAATCAATGAAAAATCTTTTAAGTTGTAACAAAAAGTCATGATACATGTAATATTTTAACTATCTTTCAAAGGTTTTAATCCATTTCAAAATAAAATTATATATCTTAGATAACTGAAGATTCAATCAAAATTCAAACAAACAGCCAAACATTGAAATTTTTCTTGAAATTTCACAAAAAGATTTTTTGTGTGTCAAAATTAATAAAAATAAAAAGAATAAATGAATACACAGTATATAATAAAAAGTAAAATAACTGTAGAAGGATAATAAAGTTAACCCACATACAAATCCTTAGGGAAATCCTAATACTTGTGTATATAAAGTTTAGACTTAAAACCAAATTTTAAGGTTAAAAAATTTTGGTAAAGATTTTGGGTTTTGTTTTCCTTTATAAAAAAATTAATTTTTAAAAAAAATTTTTTTAATTCTAACTTTATTTATCAGTAGATATATAATAAATGTGAATATAAATTAAATTTTTTCAATATGTTTGGTTATGTGTGTTAATAAACATAAATTCAAATGGAAAATCATGTACTTCAAAATTAAGATATATATGTAATATAGAAAACCATTTGTAAGTCTTATTTTTATATTTTTTGATTAATGAAGAATGTTTTAAAAATTTTTAAAAACTTTTCAGACTTCGATAGAGAACACTTATTTTTAATTACTTACTTAACTCTTACTTTGATAATTTAATATATTGGGAATTTTATGCATATATTAAACCAATTGGCAACCACTGGTAAGCAAAAGGATAACTTGAAAAAAAAGGATATATATGTAAATTAATACTAAAAAAAAAACTTTCTTGTGCGAGGTTACACATACACCTAAGCAAAAAACATTAGAGACATCCATCAAAGTCTCAAATGTCATTTTTTAGTCAAAAAATCTTCCACAACAGAACGCATCAAAGGATTTCAAATAAAACATCTTAGATTTAGTTATTAATGTTTTATGTATAGGTATATATGTAGTATTTGTAACCTATGGGGAAATTTAAATTACTGGAAAACTTTTAATCTATTCGGTTCTTTAAACATATATTTCAAAAGGACAAGGACCTAATTTCCAACCAAGCATTAAAAAATAAAGTAATAAAGACAAAAATATTTATGGATGTTTTCAAATAAAATAAAAATAAGGGACCATTGATACTAAAACATGCATCAATGAAAAACTAAAATTGCAATATTAATCAAATCTATAATGTCCACCTTTACGATAACAAAAGTTTTACGATCTGAAAAGTTTCAGTAAAAAAAAAATTTAAGGAAAAACTAATAAAAACTGAAATAAATAACAAATCAATAAAAATTAGTAATGGGTGGTAGGGCATAAGGTTTTATTGATTAAAATCGATATTTTCTGTAAAAATAAACGTTCAAACGATATTAAAGGGGGGAATAAAGTGAGATAAGTGTTTAGTAGTTAAATAATCGAGGAGCCACATAATAGAAACGAAATTGGAACTGGAAATATACATAGGGAAAAATTCGAAACTAGTTTAATTGAAAGATTGGAAAGACTGGAACCCCTCACAATTTACGAACTAATAAAAAGTTTGTAGATTGGTTTGGTCAGAGTTAACATAATTTTGTATAGACTGAAATAAACTTCTAAGCTAATGATATTGCAAATGTTTTAAAAGTTAGCGGAGAACTTTCACAAAATTTGTCAAATTGAAGAAAATAAAACATTTGAATTTGAAGAAAATATCGCCTACTTAAACTTTTGACCAAATTCATTCCAACTGTGCAATATAATTTTTATTTTATTCAAAATTAACAAATCTACACAAATATTAGAATACTATAAAATATTTGTATGTTTAACGATTGACACATCTGGATACGCCCTAAATGAATTAATAAGTTACTGCAGTAAAATTGATCGTTAACAGTTTTTATATCCCAACAATTTTTAATATTATTTTTTTGTTGTTTTACTATTTTCTACTTTCCATCTTTTACTACCATGTTTCTTTTATGTAGTGACTATCTATACTTTTTCCCATCCATTCCATCCATCTAAGATGATGTGGGGGTTAAATGACACAGATTCTTGGTTGAATGCGAAATAAATAAAAATTTATTATATTTATTGCTTTAAATTTGAAGCTAGCAATTTGTCATTCGAAATGAATTGATTAATGTTTAAAAGTTATATTTTTTATTGGGACCATAATATTTTATATATTGTTTATTTGTTTGTGTATTTTTTATTATTTGTAACTTATAGATAAACAAATTTTGATTTAAATGAGTATATAGTATCTAAGGAATGCTTTTAATACAAAAAAATATTAGTTCTGCAATGGAGAATTTTATTTTTTTGTAACAACTCTCTGATGGTTTTCATGATATTTTAAAGTTAGTTATTACTTATTACATTTGATAAGTACTGAATAATTGCTGGATAATTGGATACTATTGGATTCAATGCAATGGTAAACATAAGGTTATGTAAGTTCTTTGAAAATAAGAAGTAAACATGTTTTATAAGTGATATTAATAACATTGAATCTCAAACCTATTCAAGAGAACTAAAATTTGTTGTAAACAAGGAATTTCAAATACAAAAACGGTCAAGAAATTGAAACAAAACTTCAGTTACTTATATAACCCTCCAACACCGACATATAAGAAATTTGAAGTGCGTGAGATTTATGAAACTTGTGAAGTATTTAAACATTGTGAACGCTAGAAAACATAATTAATAAATCTTATTATAAGAAATTACACATATTAACGTAGTACATTTAAAAAAAAAAATACGTAATTACTTAAATTCCACTAACATAATTTATTTAAAGTAACAATCAATTAAAGAATAACAGTAAAATCAATTTCAACATGTATTATCTTTCAAGTAATTAACTAAAAAAAAGTTTTAAATTAAAAAAAAAAACAATCAATAACCAAAACAAAAAACCCACAAATTGTTATTCATTTTAATTGAATTTAATTATTCAAAATAATACTATACTTGTATTTTTAATTCTGTTGAGTAATTGAATTTTAAAACTAAATAATTAATCTTTAAATTATTCAATAGTCCGTAGATAGTTGTCTATAAAACATATGATCCTTAATAAAGTATTTAATAAAACATTTTTCTATTATTATTATTAATTATAATTTTTAATTCTAAAATTGAACCTAATTAAAAATTAATTACATAAAAATGTTTTTTTTTTTTTTTTATATAAAAGGATCCTTTTCCTAAACATATACATTCACATTTATTATAAATAGATACTCATAAGTGAGTCAATATGTCATTTAAAAATTTAAAGTGATTATCTTCACAATTAAACGAAACTAAAGTGAACTTATACACAATTTATGAAGAGGAAAGAAGGATTTTATTTTGCGGTAAAACTTTTTTAAACTTTAATCCTTGTTAGGAAAAAAAAAAAACATTTTTAATTAGTAGAAAAATATTTTTGTGTTAAATGAAAAAAAAAATATTTTTTTTTTATTTTTCCCCATACACATATACAGAAACTTACCAGGTACTTGAAAAAGTGTTATAAAATTTTTTTTTCTCAAAAATTACTTATGTGGAGAAATTAGCTTTTCAGTTTTTTATTTTTTTTTTTTTTTTTTGTTAAAATGAAAAAGAAATTTTAAAAATACAGTAGAATTTCAAAAAACAAATTAAAAAAGTTTGTTATTTTAGACCAATTTCATTTTTATTAGGGTAGGCCCCTTGAGACTTATTTTCCATATGTAAAAGTAAAACCACAAAATATGAAAAATTAAATGTGGGAGTCTAAATTCTCTCTAAGTTGAAATAATTTCGACTTTTTGAGAAATAAACCCCCAAATGGAGTTAATTCTAATATATAGATGTTATTCTGAAAGGATCTTAGAGTTGAATTCCAAAATAGATATTTCCCCATTTTAAGAATTTTGTATTCGCATTTTAGATCGCTACTAACTAAGAACCTCGCCTACACATATATAAATATTTTGGAAAAGGGGAATCCTGATTTTCAATACAGTTCCAAAAAATCTTCGTATAATAAAACCTTTATATTATATGCAAAGCTATAGAAAGTAAGACTGTGTGGTTTGGTTTTCATTAAATATGAGATTACATTGACTTTTAAGAGGTGAGAGAGTGTTATTACTCATTCAACTTCTGAAATAATACCCCGGCGCTTTATTACTCAAAAATTCGAAAGTTAAACTTAAAGATAAATAAGACGACCGGGATTTTATTTTGCAAGACCCTATTGTGTATACTATTAATAAGTGCTGGCCATATATATTTGTGTCCAAAGTAGTTTTAAAGATTACCAATAGCTAAGCTTATTTTAGCTAAATAAACCATGTCTAATGCGTTTGAAGAACATTTAGTTTAATTAGAAGTCCCTAATAATTTCGTACATTAACTTTTTGCCTTGATGGAAAGCAACTATAATATTTTCTTAACTTTCAAATATTTTCAATAAAGTTATTTTTATCGAGAGCTGATGGTTCATTATGAATTTTAAGGATAAGAATTTTTCACAATATACGAGTATGAAACTTTATAATTTACATGAAGCATAAAAAAGCACTCAAATAAAAATTAAGACCTTGTTCTAAAATTTATCCTATTTCAAAGAATTTTTTTTTTAAATACGAGTATATGTACATGTGTAGACTTGTACATTCGTATATGTACATATATATGTATTAGAAAAATAAATTCATATATCACTTTTGAAATAATATATTTATATATTTTGTGGTAATGGTGTTACGAATATTTGAAAAACTCATAAAGAAAAAATAGCAATTTAGGTTTTGAGTGAAATTAAACGAAACACAAATTTTGAAATAATTATATAAGTGTTACCGTCTTAAAATAGAATTTTCAAATTTAAAAATGTTTTGGATTCAGGGTTTAATATATTTATTTTTAAAAATACTATTTTTACATTTATGACATTTTCCGATGACATACAACAGAATCCATGGATCAGATCTATTTTAATCCTAAGCCTAATCAGTTTTAGCATTTGGCTTGGCCAACTGTCAAAAGTAACGAAGTTTTTTTTAAAAAAAGTCATTTAATGTTGAAACATTTATATAGAGATACAAAGAGTAGAATATCTGCTATTAATAAAAACACACACACGACAACACTAATTTATGCATAAAATATACTCGCTCTTTAAAAATACTAATAATGATGTTGCTTTCAAACAATCATTTTAAAAGGAAAAAGTTTAGAAAAATCTTCAAGTTTTGCTTCAAATCTAATTTTTAAGGAATGTGAAATAATGTAAGCATATGAAAACGTTGCTCGCAATCAATCAAGAGCAAATCCTTTAAATGAGTTTTTATTGTTTAAATTTTTTTCTTTTTGCAGATCCCTGTTTATTTTAGAAGATGTTGTGTTTTTAAATTGTTTTAATTTTTTTAATGTATTTTTAAACTGTTTTAAACATTTTTATTTGTTTTTTTTTGGGTTTAAGTAAAAAAAGTAGAAGATTATTTTAAGACATTCCGGCAAAATTTATTAGTGAGTAAAAATGCCTACAAGTAATTTAGCGTTTTAAATTATTTCCTAAAGACTTTAATAACTCAAAATTTAAATTGGGTTAAGTTACAAAAATTATAAAAACGATAAGCCTCCTTCGTTTGAATTATTATTAGAATACAAAACAAAGGATTCTTTCATTTCAAGGGGATCTTAATAAAAAACAACTTTCACATAACATACAAGATATAACAGAAAGAACTATCATTTTTATACCATATTAGAAAAGTTATCAATTTACAAAGAAAACAAATTTAGAAAAACTAATCACAATTAATTGTTGCAGTATTCCACAAACTTTATATAAAATGTTCCAAATTATACAAATTCTTTGTGTAAACCTCACCATTTGATTCTGAAAACTCTCAAAAAACATAAAGGAATTAATTAAAGAGGAAATCAAATTTAAAATACATGTTATATAACATTTGATATCAATCCAAAAATTATACTTAAGATTTAATCTTTAAATTCGAAAAAAATTTTGTATTTTATATTATTGAAAATATTTCGTTCAGATTGCTTTCACTTTTTGATCCGTTAATGAAAAAGTTTCCATTTAAGATTCCATATCTTCTTCTCAACAAATTTTAAGGGCTTTAAATGAGAAAAACATTTTTAAACTTTTCTGCTTATTAGAAAATATATATATATATATATATATACAATATATATATATATCGCCAATTAAGCAATTTCAAATTGAAATCTGTTTCTAATCAAAACTTATTCTAAAGTTAAAATAATATTTTCTTTTTTTGATTTTTTAATCAAGATTCAGTAATTTCATAAGATTAGAATATCTCAATAATCAAATAAAGAAGAAGAAGATAAGAAGTGGACAAACATTTAAAGGACTATTTCTATTCTTCTGGACGTTATAATAAAATTGTTAAAAGAAAACTTAATCAAAAGTGAACTGAAAGGAATAAAATACACTTAAAAAAATGCTTAATTCTGTGTTTTACAAAGATTTTTATATTTTTTATTAAGTTGATTAAACAAATTTAAGAAAATTGTTTCTAAAATCCGATTACAAACTACAGCTGCTTATCATTCTGTCATTTTTATTAAAATGTGTAAATGAATGTTAAGGATTTTGACATTTTAAAATAGGTAAGCAGAATAGAAAAATAGAAGCTGTACTGTAGTATACTAAAGTGGTTTGTTGTTATTTTTATTGGGGACAGTATATGCTATATCCTAACATTTAGGTCTTGTAACCCGTTGTGTATCCCACTGCAAACATTTTCTATTAATGTCTTCTAAATAAAATTTATGACCTCTACGGGATTCGAACTCGTATTCCTTTGGCTAACAAGTCAAATTCTTACCCACTACACCATCGAGGCTTCTAGGCTTTACATAAATATTTTATTGTAGAAATAAATTTAATGTAATTACAACTATTTTAAATTTATTTGAATTGTTATGAACATTATAAGGAAAAGTTCTTTTATCAAGTCCTTAATTAAATTTCTAATTTATTTTAATAAGCTGATTTGATTTCCAATAAACTCTCATCGATTTCCGTTCTCTTCCGACAATAATGAAACTTGTTCGAAATTAACTGAAGTTTGAGTAAAAAAAAATAAATATTGACAAAAGGAAAAATACTAAATTTGAGTAAGTATTGTTGAACCTTCTGAAAAGGGACTTCAGTTTTTGATGTAAGAGAGGAAAGAATGAATGCAATATTAAAGCATGAAAATTATTTATTAAAATTGGAAAATGTTCATGAACCAATAATGTAGCCTGAATTCTTTCCAAATTTCAAGAAAAAAAAATTCTGTAGAAGGAGTTACAACCTACACAAGGCATAGCAGGCACAGCAGAAGGAAAACTTATTTTGTTAAAGGACTTTTGATCCTCAAACAGATAATAATAAAAATTGTCTTTCTTTCTTTGTTTTTACTTTTCATTTATTTTCTGAATGTTTTCATCGATATTTAGAACTTTTCCCACATCCCCCGATTAGCTGTTCTTCCTTATTGCCAAACATTCAAAAAACGGAATTTTATTTTCCCTGTTTTCAATTTTAAGAAAATATACAAGGAAACATAAAGAAAATAAATGGAATAGGAAAAAGTATAATGAAAAAAGTTAACAGAATCTTCTGAGCTGTTTTTAAGACCAAGAGAAGCGGTGGAATGTTAAATTACAAAAAAAAAATTATTTTAATAATTTCAAAAAAAAAAACAAAGTTTTTTTGTAATTTTTGTAATTTTTTAATAGAAATTTTTTTAAGATCAAAGAAATACAAAATATAAAATAAAAACGGAGACCCCATTGCGTATTTAATATGGAAAAGTACGAGGAAAATAAAAATGAACATAAACTTTAAGGGAAAAATTCATTTTCAAAACCAGTAAAAGAAAAATCTCGCAACGTGGTTTGAAAAATAATTTTCTTTTTAAATTTTCTTCATTTATGATTTACCGTTATTAGAATGTTATTAAAAGATATTAGGGCTTTCTGTTCTTTTCTATCTCTTTTGTTTTATATTCAAAAAAAATTTGTTTTAATTTTTTAATAATCGAAAAAGAATCTGAAATATTTCGAAGAAAAATCAATATCGAATTTTCTGAATTGTATGGAAAGCGATACTAGAATAAAGAGTGACAAAAAAAATTTTTAAAAAGAATTTTAATTATATTAAATATTAAATTTAGATGAAATTTTATTCCCAAGATATTTTAACATATTTTAATTGCGATCAGAACAGAATTTCTTAGTAGCAGTGATTAATTGCTTCACAATTTTTAGAATTTTAAAAATTACAAAAAATTATTAGAAAATGACTCTGAACTTATCAGACTCTGAGTTAGATACAACTTAAAATATAAGTTGCATGGCAGTTTTTCAAAGCTAGGGCTATTGCCACAAAAATTTATTTTTGGTCGGTTTTAGAAAACTGGGATTCTCTTTTTTGAGGTTGTTATTGAGTAAGCCAATGTATATTTTATCATATAAATTTTGATTGTACAATAAGTGTTGCAACACTCGAATGGACCAAACAAAAGAATAGAAAAGAAAATATCAAATTTTTAAAATCGTTAAGCAAAAATATTGTTCAAAATAGAACAATATAAGAATATTGATCGGCGTTATTACTTTATTTAACATAAAAAGGCTCAAAAAAGTGAACCTAAAATATAGTAATTAAAACTTTTTAATTAAAAACATACAAAGAAATAGAATTTGAAATAGTTAGTGTGGAATTAGAATCTAATGTTATCCACAAATTCAACAGTCAGTTTCTATATTTAAATTTCTAAAATTAATTAAGTTCTTAAAATTGAAAATTATTTATATAAATCAAGATATAGTTTAAAAATTAAGATTAAATAAAGGAATTTCAAAATGGCTTTTCCTAAAAATTTGGTTATAAAAATCATCATTATGTATTTGAATACCAAAAACTATAAATTTGTCATGTAATTACAATTGATATTCAAAAGAAATTTTAATACACTTTTATTACAAAAGTTATTTAAACTTGAATATTTTATTTAACGTATTAAATGAACTGTTATACAGGGCTTAGACTATTATTAACTTTCAAATTCTTTAAACTTTCTTAATTAAAAAAGTTAAAAAATAATTTATTGAATTTTGTTAATTACATTACCATCTAATATTCGTATAATCAATTATTGAATTTTCAATCGATTCGATTAAAATTAAAAATCGATTTAACTATTTAACAATAAACATATATTTTTTTAAAGTATGTATGTATAACCCCCGCATGACTATATACCAAAAGGGTATATAGATATAGACTAAAAGATATGGATAGGATCAGAATCGAAAAATCAATCGATTTAGCTATGTATGTTCGTCCATCCGCACGATAACTCAAAAAATAAAGGAGCTCGTGTTTTGAAATTTTCACAAATTTGTTTTTATGCTGTAGCGGTTATCGTCATTGAAATCCAGCCAGTTTGATCCACGGGTTCGAGTACCTGCCATACAACTTATTTTTTTATATGAGCATTACTCCATATCTAATAAAGGTGGATGTCCGAAATTTTGTCAATAGTATCTAACTTTAATGACGAACGTTTGAAAAAAAAATTTAGGTGTATTGGAAGAGGTTCGAAAAGCTGCTGCTTTTAAGCTTATATTTTCTTTTATATCCCAGAGTTCATACAGTGTACTCTATACTACTCTCTTCCTCGTTTTATTTAAAACTTTTGTTTTTAACTTTTTGTATTATAAATTGGATCAACTTAAGTTCCGATAAAATAAACTTTTATCGTGACTGACGATTGTGTAATTTAAAAAAAAAAAGTTTATTCAATTGATTTTACCTTGAAGTTTTTAGTAAGTGTTTTAATTAACATGCAAAGCAGGTTCTTTGCTGTACTGTTATTTTAAATTCAATAGTATAATTAGAAAATCATTATAAAGGATATTTAAATCCTTAGTTTATAATGAAATGAATATATAATATTTTTTTTGAATAAGTTTTAATAGAAACCTCATTATTTTAAATTATCTGAGAATTATTCCCACCAAAAATAAAATTTTAGCTTAAATTGTTCCAAGTTATTTTATATTCAGGTTCTTTCATATATTGTATAATTAAAAGTGTATTTTACTTCACTATATGTTCTAAAATTACATGTATTTAAATTTTAAATTAAAAAAAAATATTTAATCCTTTTTCATATAAATGATGGAAATTAATTATGTCTAGTACCTAATTCGTTTTTTTAATTACTTCAGTTCCTCGAACTTTTAAATTCCAATCTGAACAAAATATTTGACAGAATAATAAATGAAGCCATAAAACTAATTTGTGTATTTAAATACCAGTCAAAAATTTTGCCCGGATTTATTACTAACAATTTTTTTTTTACATTATATATTTCGTAATTTAAAACAACTAATATCCTAAATGCTAATGAGTGCCTTAATTATAGTACAAATTCACAACACACAAAATACAACCAAAACATAAATATTGTTATATTACCGTTTTTCTTTTTCTTTCTCCCTCTTTCATATTTTTAATTTTAAATTCTGTTCCAACAAAACATACCTTTATTCCCCAATAATTCAATATTTATTTTGGTATTATCGGCTTACTTAATGTCACTTTACTTACAATTTATCAGGAATACAACATTTGCCACTATTATAACATTTATTTACCCCAAAAACGTTAAGCTTTAAAACCTTTCCAAACAGCTGAACTCCCCATAGCATCAACAATTCATTAGGCTTTACAAACCAATTACAAGGCAAAAATGACAAAGACAAAAAAAAAACCAAATATGGTTAAAAGATTAAGAGAGAGAGAGAGAGCTAGAAAAAATACAGGAACAACAACAATCAAAACAAAATGCAAATCAAATGAAAGCCAAATGAAATGTATTGGATTGGTTTTTGCTATTTTTCATAATCGGATCATGGAGAGGATTTTGATATTTTTTTTTTCTATGCATCAAAATTGAATTTGAATTATTTGAATTTAGTATAATATATTCCAGAATTTTTTTTTTTCGTTCCAGTCTGTTTGACTTTAGTTTCTACTGTGTAGTTCATGGTAATAAATGCAGGAGACGCAAACCCCCCCTTAAACAAAATAGAACAAACATAATCTAACATTTATATTTTGTATTTTTTTTTTTTCTTCAGAATCCCAAAATATTTTTTTTAGATTTTTTTATAAGAGACGAAAGTTGTGGACAAGGAGAAGGAGTTTGTCCTTGAGATTTTCTCTGAATTTATCTGCTCTTTATCTTCTTAAACCATATAAAAGGGACCAATAAGAAAATAAATACACCTTTGTTATTTATTGAATATAAATGTTGATTTTTTTTTTGAAGAACTTAGAAATTTTCAATTGAATATAAGTTTGTCCATCTAGTGGGTGTTTTAAAGTAAGTTTGTTAAGTTTTTTGCTTCGGTTTATCTTTCAAATAGGGTAATTTGTAAAAATAAGGGCTCTTGAGCAACATATCTGAATGGCTTTAAGTAAATTAACAGGGGGAAACTTGGTTCAAACCGATCAAAATTGATTCCAAGCTTTATATTTTATTCTCGTATCCCTAGACAAGTTTTATCAATCTAAAGTTCGAAGAATAAGTCATAATCGTTAGAAGAGGATTTGAAGGAAGTTTATCTAAGTGCTTTAGGGTATGAATGTTTGCTATATCTACCTCCCATAGTAAGTTTACACTTACCTAGTCTCAAACATATTAAAGTTCAATAAATATAATTAATTTTAATTAAAAAAAGTTTCTCAGAATTATTTTATCAGACTCAGACAGCATAAATAAGCTTCAATTCAAAAACTAGTTTTGGTCTTAGATTATTAAAAAACTCAATAAATTTTAGGTGATTTCTATGACGTCCAGATTTTAAATTTTTTCAATTATTAAAGCAAATAAATATCCGAATAATGAGCCACTTGTAAAATATTTTCCATTTTTTGTTTAGCACACAAAGATCAGATCCATTCATAAAATATGTGTTTTATATTATATGAAAGATATCTCAAGAATGTTTCATATATTTTTATATGCTGTTTTTTATGTATTTATTTTTCCATTTTATTCTTTTTTTCTTATTGTAGTTTGATAAATATTGGGTTGTAAGAAAATCCAATTTTTTTTTTTTATTGATTTTAATATTTATTGAAATTTCGGTTTTTCTTTTATGATTCCATTGAACCCCTAAGAGATTAGAAGCAAAAAAAAAAAAAATGGAAATCTTTGAAATATACCCATTGAATTAAATATTATATGTTTCTTTCATCTCATTGAATTTTTAAATCTTTTTAAATATAATATGAAGTTATTAAGTATGGTTTATAATGACATTAAAAACTCTTAGATTATTATTTTGTGTTCTTAATATGGTCAAAAAAATATTTTTCAAATAAATTATAAAAAAGAATTGACATATTTTATGTAAATTTAATGCTTTAGGGGGAATTTAATTTAAAGACTCATGATAGTAAGTTTTATCAAATTTCAAAGTTTATAATGTGCACAAAAAATTTCATTTTGTTTTGAAAGCATTTTATAATCTTTAAAAACAATCGAGACAAGTCTTCGGGAGCTCTCATTGGAACTAAATAAAACTAGTCCTTATTGAGTTTATTTTTTGTAGCTCAATATAATTTCCAAATCCAAAAATGGCGGTAATCCAAAACGAAAATTAAAGCTAAATATTAAATGTTACAAAGTTGATTATCTGACGGAAAGGCTTCAGTTAATTCAAATTTATAAAAATCAAACCACAATCATAATATGGTTTATCTATTTGTAAATTATCTGTTATTACACATAGTAGTTACGTACACATAGTAGTTCAAATCGTGTACTAAATCTGCATTACGTTTGTGACACTGTTAAAAAAAATACATAAATATAAACTCAGGTTCATGGATTGGATCACAATCGAAAAGTTAGTTGATTAAGCTGTATTAGTCCGTTTACGTCTTTGGTTCTCACGAAAGCTCAAAGGTTTAAAAATCGGGGGTTTTTGAAATTACACAGTAATTGAAGTTTTGTCGAACGTTTACGGGAAAATTTTGTATATAGCGCAAGAAGTTAGAAAAGTTGCCTCACCCACATAAATTATGTCCTTAAATAATCAGCATCATGAAATGTTCTTAGTTGTTAAATTTGGTTAGTCTGATAAAACTTGCTAAAGAATCAGTCATTAAATTGTAAAATATTTTAACTATATAAAAGTTTAAAAAATAATACGGGATATATTTTTTTGTGTATAATATTCGTGCGGGTATCCCAGAGTTTACGCAGTCTGAACTATTTTTTGAAATGTGTATTATTAAAAAAAATTTATAGTCATATTAAAATTAAACCAAAAAACCAACTGATTGATTTATTTTATAATTTTGAAAAAATTGATTAAAAGAAACCAAAACCAATTAAATGACAATATTATTTATAAATTAAAAATTTATGATGAAAATTCTTTGGAAATTAAACAAACGATGACCGAACAATTAATTTAAATTTTATTTTCATATTTATACCAATATTTAAATTATTTAAATAGTAAATTATTTTAACAATACAAGAGTTAAGCAAGACTATAAATAATTTTAACGTGACTAATTATTTAGTGCAAGTTGTTTAGTTGTGTTACATATACTAGTTGTTGTTCAAGGAAAGGATAAAGGATTCTATCGAGCAACATAAGTCATAGCTGCAGCAAAATATTTAAAAAAAAATAAAAATTTTTTATTAAAAATATTAGAGTTTCCAAAAATCTTCACAGATAGAAAAATAAATAATGAAATCCATTATTTAAGGTAATGATTTCTCAAAGTAACCAATGAATTTTAGTTTCATTAATAAAATAATTAATTTCACTGCAATTTGAGTTAAAATAATGAAATAATAATGAATTTAGTTGTTGTAGTTATTAATAGTGAATATCATCACTCGTAATAAAAAATTTTATTTTACAGGATAATTGATTTCATTATACTATTATGAATTTTAAAATAATGCAAAATATTTCAGTTATACTAAAATATTGTACATTAAAAAGCCTTAATGAATTTTATTGCATTGTAATAAAATGACATTCATTATTATTGCACTATAATAGTATTGTATAAATTTAATTGTATTGTAATGCATTTCATTATACTGTAATGAATTTCATTATATTGTAGTAATGAATTTAATTTCATTGTATAATTTTATTGCAGAATACTAACGAAAAATTCAGTTTTTTTTTTTATTTAAATACATTCGCCATATCTGTGTTTTTGTTGGTACATGATTTGATTTTTGGATATTAATATTTGTTCAGTGTTTAGTTCTAAAACTTCCTAACAAATAATATGAGAGCATAGCTGAGATAGCCACAGTAATGTAAATGTATATTACAATGAATGTTATATGTATATATAATACATACAATTAAAAGGGGATTTAAGACAAATCTTTTATGTAAGTTTTAATATCCTCAAAACCAAAGAACAATAATCTAACGCGAAAAAAAAATTAAAATCTGGAACTCGACTTACTCGTTTTGCGTAATAGAGTATCATAAATTTTCATTATAATTGAGCATTACAAAAATGTTAAATTTCATTATAATAATGCAAAATATATTACTGTTCAAATTTCATTAACAAAAAATGGATTTTCATTACTAAATTTTCATTACAGAATAGTGATTTAAATTATCCTTTGATGATTCAGTAAACAATTATTATGCAATGAATGTTTATTGAAAAATCATTATTGTCATGATTGACCATATAACCATTATTTGGGTATACAGTATCCATAAACAACATTCTAAAATTTAATCCAATTTTAAACCTACAAATCTAAATGACACTAAAAATTAATCAGTGTTAAATTAACAGTAGGTCCGATCATAATTTTTTAAAATATATTCAAAAATATATTCAAAAGGAATAATTAATAAACATAATTTTCATTAATTGCTATAATGATTTATTTTAATATTGGTTTTTATGATTTATGTAAATAATATTAAATTATATTCTATCTCTTTCTTACCTTACGTCAGGATGTGCGTCCAACATTGCTCTCATTAATGTGGTTCCTGATCTTGGTACACCACCAATAAAAATTAATGGCATTTCACGATTATATGAATATACTTTGTGATCTTTACCCATTACATACTTCTGCAAAATAAAATTAATTAATAATTATATTATTTTAAAATAAATATAAAATTAAATTAAATTGCATAATTTATAATCACTATTAAAAAAAAGTGAATAAATTAAATAAGACAGGGAATATAAAGTTCAATTATTACAGGAATACAATTGTGCACAGAATGATGTAAAATATACCAATGATTTTAAATTATATAAATTTAAAAATTTGATAAATTTTAAAACAATATTAAATTATTACGAGTTATAAGTACTTAGAGCCGTTTAAAGGATTTTTAATAATGAAATATAACTTTTAAATAAAATAATTTCAATTCTAATAATTTTAAAAATATTTGTTTCAAAATTACTCAAAGTTTGCAAAATCTCATACTTTTTTCCAAAAAAAAAATGTTTTTAATAAAAAAAAATTATCTTAAAGCAATTTATCTTATTTTTAATCTTCTATCACACTTTTTTAATAGTTTTCTATCATACTCAAAATTATAACGCAAATCTATAATCGATTTTACTAGAGTTCAAAAAAAAAGTTCAGTGTCAATCAGTTGAATTCAGGGAAAATCTTATTTCATGTGTTGCATAACATGCTATCTACAAAACTTTATAGATGTGTAGAGTTGTCTACTTTGAAAACACACTTCCACAGTAATTTCTAATTTATTTTTTTATTTCAATGAATAATTGAAGAGTTCGAGTCTGTGTTCAAATTTAAGGGTGCTATTGTGATTTAAAACACAACCTAAAAAAAGGTTGCCATTAACAACTTTGTTATGATTCTCTATTATGATTGTCAACACAAACTAATTATCTGTCAAAATTACACAACCTATTCTTTAAGTTGAGTTGTGTGGAAATATAGTTATTGCCATTGACAACATATTTCATTTATGTTGATTAAGGCAACTTTAAAGTAACAAGACCTTAACATCAGTTGTCTGTACATACTGTTAAAGTTAAGAATATAAAAGTACTTGATTTAGAATTATAAAAGTGAGAAAGTAGCTAATAAAAAAAAATTTTTGTCCTTGTGTAGTAAATAAAAAATAAATGATTCATCAAATAAACAAAGGAATTCCTGTTTTAAAAATATCTTTGGTATGCTATGATATTCGATACGTTTTTTTTAAAACAACTTATTTTAATTTAAAATGTACATAAATTATTCAAACTTTGACACTTCAAAACCGGTTTCTACAATTAAAATTGTAACATGCCAGTGGCAGCACTTTTATGACATACACCTCTTTATAACTGCTGAAGTTGTAATTCACAATAAAAGAATTTGGTTGTGTTGTTAATCGGGTGGTGTTCTGTCATAAACAACTCAACTTAAAAGTGTCGTTAATTGCAATAGCACTATAAGTTATTTTGTCTGCGAATTATGTCTCAACAAATTCTAGATTGCTTTTGTAAATTGTGAATATTTGGTACAAAATACATTCTAAGTATTTCAAAATTTGATCATTATGCAGGTAAAGAGATGTTAACTTAACCCTTTTTTAATGAGTAATAAATTTATCTCCAATGAGCGAAAGTCTGAAAATTGCTCCAGAATTAGCCAATTTTTTTTACATTATACAAATTGCTCACTTGTCAAATAGTCTACTCAATATTTCAACAATTTAGTTTAAACCAAATGATTGCCCTGAAAATAGTAAAAATATAAAATATACAAAAAGTTGAAAAAAAGTTTATGTTAAATTGAAAGCAAGGACAAACGACATTATTTACGAGTTATTGGAGAAGCAATTTATCAAATCTTTTTGTATGTAGGAAAAAAACATTGGATGTTATTTCATGCTATTTCCTGTTTATTTGTTTTTTATTATTATTATTGATTTATAGATTTATCTTAATTCATTTTGATAATGTTTTCTGACAAAATTTCATGTGTTGGAATAATCAGGAATATCTGGATTGAATAGCTTTGACTGAGCCTATACATATTACATATATATTACGTTAATATATGACCTATCAACAGATTCCATTATTTTCAATTAAGAAAATAATAAAAAAAGGAAGACAAAATTAGGACATTTCATGAGGAATAATTTATGAGTTTGCTGATGGATTTAAATCTTTTATTGAAGATTTTGTGAAAATTGAATCTAAATGACTTAATTGAGCCTATTTAAAGACTTAATCAGAATCTATTAAAAGAAAAAAAGTAATATTATGTATGACTAATTTATTTTAAATCGTAGAAAGTTCCTTGGAAAATTCTTTTCCCATCCATTTTATATAAACAAAGTTTATCAGTTTTGATAACAGGAAATTGTGGAAAATATTTATTTCATCATTTTTCAAGGGAGACTTTTCCAATGTAAAAACAAGCAATATTTTTAAACACGAAACTATTAGGAAATTGATCACAAAAATAAAAATGTAAATTTAAAATAAACCAAGCCTATAATTTTAATGCTTTATCAATGACTTGCGATTATAAAACAATTCCTCTGGGACATAATTCTAACAAATCTATTTGTGTTTATATTTTTCCTGGTCTAAAACAAAAATTTGAATTCACAGTTTTTTCTTCTTTTTTTTTATATGTTTCTAAAGCAGATTGACAACGATTACTTTATCTCCCAGCAAATCCTTTTCAATTCCAATCTATCAACTTACAATAAAAACTACAATGGAAGTGACTGCGACTACTGCTAGAACAACTTTTTTTAAAAAGCAAATCCATTCATAATTCTTGGAACAAAAATACACTCAAAAATAAAAACACGATTGTTTTTTTCAAATCCCATATTTTCCGGTCCTCTTTTTGCTGTCAAAATAAAATATAGACTCTCAGTTAGTTAAAAAAAAAATACCCTTTTCAATTCTATTTCAAAAATTCAACGATTGGTCTTTTATATTTATTTTAAAAAAGAATATTACAATGAATACCAATTTTGATAAATTTTGAGGTTGCCATCATTATAAAATTTTTTTCAATTTTTTTTGTAACTTTTAAAAATTATGAAACGTGATCTTCTATAAATTTATAATTACAATATTATTTATTTTGTTTCTGTATAACACATTTTCTAATTTTAATTATATTTAATCGGGAAAATTGGGTTTAAAATGGTTTTAATTTATAACATATTCTTAAACGACAATAATATCGAAAATAGCATAGTAGTGTCAATTACTTTTAACGGTTGTCATGTCATTGTCATTTTGCACACAATTTGACATTTTTATTTAAAATGTCACAATGAAGTTGATTTTTATTTTCTTTTTTTTTCAAGGGAATGGAAAGCTTCGAAAACAATCCATTGGAACTGTATGGTGTTCAGGAATCAGTATATGGAGTGATTTTTGGATTATGGCAGAGGTTATTTGGGATTGTTGGATTATTAGAATTATGACAATTATTTTTGAATGAATAAAAAAATCAAAACAAAACCCAAATAAACATTACTAGTCAAAATTTTAAAACTCATCGGCTGACAATTGGTTTTAATGATATTAAATTTTAGTTTTTAATCGTCTCGACTTCAAATTTCTGTTAACTCAATTTTAAACTCGAAAATGAATTTTAAATGAATGAAATAATAATCTTAAATTGGGCTCTTCCTTTCAATAGAGCTTTTAAATAAAACAATACTTTTTTTTGTTAAGTAAAATTAATTGTAGGCCTAAAATAATTCGTTAATTAATTTTTGTTTTAAATATTCCCTAATGAAATTTTAAAAAGCATTTTCATGTTATATTAATCAAAAAAGGTTCGTTTGGCAATTCTAAAAATAATTTCATACTATAGACTATGCATTTTATTCTACATATATATATTTAAATACTGTACACATTAATCTGTGACTTATTTGTATTTCCCACAATAATCTCTCGTTTCTTCATCTTACATTTAAAAAAAAAAAAAATTAAATAATTTTAGTGTTTTTTTAACTTTTATTCCTATTTCAACACTTTCCTCCATTTTCATTATTATGTTTTTTATTTACACAGAAACACTTTAGGGAAATCCTGTCCAAATATAATCACCATATAAAAAAAATAAAACACAACAAAAAAAAATAAAAAACATTTGAAATATCCACAAAAATTATAAAAAAAAGAAAAACAAGAAGTAATGAAATGTCCTGGAAATGAAGGAAAGGATAGCGTTAGATATTTCTCTGTTATAATGAAAACATTAAAAGTGAAAAAAATGAAATAAAAATAAATAATAAAATAAATAAATAAACAAAACATTAAAGTGTGTAAAAAAATAATATATAAGAGTATATAAACTAAGAATAGAAATTCTAAGACAACAATAGGACTGAAGATACTCTATAAGGGGATATATTGATGTTCAATTTAATTCAATTGAAAATTATCTTCTGATTGTGTAAGATTAATCTGTAGTATCATGCCTGTGTGCAAGAACTATTTAATTATTCTTTGGAATAGAAACTATTATGTAGTTTATAGGTTTTGTATTTACACAAAATATTAATTATTAATTTTGTATTTACAAATAAATAGAATTAATTATCTTATTTTTAAAATTAATTCAAAATGAATTAAATCTGTAAAGATTCCAGAATATTCCTAAAGCCTTCAGAAAATGATTTTAGCTTCATATGTTGTTTAGAAAAAACAGAGATTTGGATAAAAAAAAACTTATGTCCTATGTCAAAATTTATTTATAATTTATAATTTTTCAAGAATCTCATAATCATTGACATTATGAAATCATAAATAATAAATTTGTGGTTTTTTTTGCAAAAATCCTTGTCAATAAAAGTTGATTACTTGTTTTTTGGATATGATTTGTATTAAAAACAGACAAGGAATATGTACTTGTAAAATTCAGCTATAATTTACAATATACTCGTATAACAAATAATATTAGTACTTAAAGTTTTAAAATTTTAAAATATCCAATTTTGAACTATCCATGTATTTTCAAAGGTTAATAATCTCAAATTATTTTTAAAACATGTCGCAAAATTTCACGAAAAAGAAATTGTACATAATAATTGCATTTTACACGAAAATTTGTTTAACCAAAATGTTGATGAAAGTTTGACATGCATATAGTTTTTAAATATAAATAAAATTTATTTAATGTCCTTTATTAAAAAAAATATGTATTTATATTTTTATAAAAAGTCGCATTTTAGTTGAAAATATATTTAATATAATCCCAAGTGAGATCAAAAATTAAATAATTAATTTTTTGCTCAGTAGTTTTTAAATAATTGTAGTTTCAGTCACTCTTCAGTTATTCAGGCTAATCGTGAGTGTCGATTATTACAAGTCATTTATCACAATTTGTGATAATTTTCAAAATTTTTTATTAATCACATCACCAGTGTCAAATGTAAGAAAAATTTCATATCTATTGCGAATTTAATCAAATGTCATGTGATAATTTGGTATCGCAAATGTTCAAATATGTGATATTTATCTGTTTACTTTATCAAGAGCTAATTTTAATATAAATAAATAATTTGTTGAAACAAAGTGTTTTTACAAACAAATGGTAAGTAAAATATTATTTAATTAAATTTTAATTATTTCCATTTAGGTTTTTGTTTGAAAAGTCAATTTTTTTTTAAAATATTTCTTAACGTTTGATAGTTACAATGGGCAAAAAATCTTAAGATCTCTACAAGTCTTGTAATATTTGGCACAGCTCTTTGCCTTTATTAAGCCTTCGTTTATCTTCAATACTCTCCAATAGAAGTTGAAATATAGATTTATTCAAACTGAAGTATTTAATAAACAGTTACCATACAGTTAACTGTTTCATTTCAAACCATTTTAAACCATTGGATAAGAATTATCGTAAAGTTTTACGTATTTTCTGCAAATTAAGTTGTTCTCAAGTGAGCAAGTCACAATAGTAAATTTTTATCATCAAATTTATCAATAGCTCTTCACGATATGATTTTTGATAAATTTTGTCAGTTATTACGTTTGTGATAGGTGACACTCGCGATAGGTCCGATTATGTAAAGAAAAATATGTAATATATTCGAATTATAATCTGAATAACATGTTAACCTAGAAGACTGCAACATATTACTTCAACAAAATCAATTCCTTCACGTTTCAATAATTAAAAAATATTTCAACTTTATAATAGACCATACTCAGTAAAAATTTGTTGCTGATTTGAGCTAATTGTTGCTAAATCAGCTCTCTGGCTCTTCCAATAGTAAATTAGTTAAAATTTCATAACATACTACCCAAAGGTTTTAGTTAGGAAGTTGTAACTGAGTGCGAAATTATCCATGTTATCAAATTTTAATATTTTAATTGCTAAAATGCACAAAAAAAAGTGAACCCAAATTTAAACGGTTCCCTAATCTACATCCTGTAAGAATGAAAATTAAATATTTACTATTCAACCCTTATTATTCCATTTAATTCTTTTTCAATTTACCAACTTACTCTAATCTCTTCTATATACCATTCTATTACATAAAACTGAAACTAATTCTTATAATAAAAATTAATATTTGAAAATACAAATATAATAATAATAACTTTTGCTAGGAGCTATTAAGTAAATTACTAGTTTATATAAACATTTTTATACTAATTTATTATTAATTTTGTACCTAATTATTATATTTTTTTATTTGAGCCAAAAATAAAACAAAATATTAGTTTTATAGTACATATTCGTATTTAATAAACTTGCGACAAATAAATTTTAATATAATGGCTAAGAAAAACTTGTACACGATTTGGAATTAGTATCAAAAAATATTTGTTAAAACTATAGGTAACTACTTAAGAATTCAAAACCTTTTTATAATGTTGTAAAATTATTTTATTTTTATTTCAATTGAAAATATTACCATATTCAATTGAAATTATAAAAAATATTTAGTTAATGTTGATTGTCGTTTAACTAACTGGATGAAATGTTTCACAATAAAACTTAAAAACCCCCTACAATTACAAAATCAGACAAATTAGATTCAATTAGATTAGAAACAATGAAATTCAAATGAAACACGATATTTATTTGATAATTTGAAGCTTTAAATTCACACAAAATATGACAAATTCAGTTCGACTAGACTAAAAAATTTAATGGTAAAATTCATTGGATGAATTCTGTTTTCATGGGGTTTCTAGTGTAATTAAAACTAAATTAGTTAATAAAATCATTTAATAACTTTATTTTTAAAAAGTAAATAGGTACTCCTGTTTTTCATCTTGTATTTGTAAAACTGACATATCCGTATCCGATGAAATACTAAATGACGCTGCTATAAAATTTATCTTATTTATTTATTTATTCAACTTTAAGCTGTAATGCCCCATGGAGCTGTAACCCCTGCTTCTAATTTGAAATGTAAGGTGCTATTATGATGTTAATCATAAATTATTGCTTTAATAAATATAATATGACAAGAGCTTTAACCCGAGACCTTTCGTTTTGAAAAGTCGATGTCCTAACAACTACATATCTGTGGTGATATGATTAATGCAATTTTCAAAGTAAAACATTTTTTCTGAAACTTTAATACCGTGGAGTAAAAATCTCTAGAAGATAGATAGCAATCAAAGTTATTATAAACTGAAAAACAAATACATAATTCCTAAATTTTCTCTTCAAAACCAACAAAATAAACAAAAATTGAAATCAAAAATCGGAAGGACTATTTTTTTTAGATCCAAACTTTTATAAAAATTTTGACCTTTCATTTCTTTTTCGCATTTTTCGATTGAACCGGAAATTACGTAATTATAACTTGGAGAGTAATAACTAACTGTATATTGAAACAAAATGAAACAAAAAAGGAAAAAGGAAATAAAAAAAATTTTAATCCGCTTACAAATTTTAATGATTATTTGAAAATGTTTTTTATTTAACGATTAGAACGAAACACTGTTTTAACAGGAGAGTGAGAGAGAGAAAGAGATCGGAAAAGACAGAGAAAGAAAAAGTAAAAACAAATAATTTTATTATTTCTGTTTGTTTTATCGAACTTTTTAAATAATTTTCGTAATAACATACACTTTAATGATTATAATGTTTCACTTTTACTTTTGTTTTGTATTTTCCTTTTGTCCCAAAAATACGATATTTTTGTTTTTGTTTTTTTTTTTCATTAGCAGGAAATGGAAATGGAATTAGAAATGTTTAACAGAAAAAAAAAGGATTCGTTTTAGTTTTATTGAAATAAAATGTTAAATCAAATGAAAAGCATAGAATTTAAAGTTATAGCTGTCTCTTTCTCTCCACTTATAATTATTATGTAAAAAAGCAGTTAAATTTATAAAAAAACGAGGAAGAGTGTAGTAGAGTAGACTGTGTCAACTCTGGGATACCCGTATGACCGTACCATATTTATATCATCCGGTTAGTTACTTTTGGCAAAATTTCAAACATTCAGCTTTATTAGGTGTAGAGTAATGCTCATATAAAAGAAAGAGTTGTATGGCAGCTACTCGAACCCTCTGCAATAGACCAACCAAATTTTGCAGTAACTTTGGCCATTACACTAAACTATTTTTGGCAAAATTTCAGACACCCAACTTCAATAAGTATAGAGTAATGCTCATATAAAATAAGAAGTTGTATGGCAGCTACTCGAACCCTCCGCAGTAGACCAACCAAATTTTGCAGAAACTTTGGCCATAAAACTAAACTACTTTTGCCAAAATTTCAGACACGTAGCTGTAATAGGTACAGAGAAATACTCATATAAAAAAAGAAGTTGTATGGCAGCCACCCGAACTCATGGACCAAAATGGCTGGATTTAAATAGCGATGACGGCTATTGCAAAAAAACGAATTTGCGAAAATTTCAAGATCCTAGCTCCTTTAGTTTTTGAGTTATCGTGCGGACGGACGGACGGACGGACGGACGGACGGACGGACGGACGGACGGACGGACGGACATACATAGCTAAATCGATTTTTTTTTCGATTCTGATCCGATCCATACACTTGAGTCTATATCTACCCCCCCTCCTTCTCTGCGTCACAAACGTAATGGCAAATTTATTATACCCTTTGACTATATAGTCATACGGGTATAAAAATTCTAAATGTGTACTGGAGGGATTTTGCATTAGACATCAGGAGCAAAAAATATTTTAAAATAATACAAACTTTTTAAATCTTTTTTTCATTTTTAAAACCTTTTTAACTTGTTATTTTCCATTAAAAAACTGAAAAAAATTTAGAATTACATTAGGCGGAAGAAAAACAACTAGATGTTATAGTAATTAATTAAAAAATGATTATAAAATACATATAAAAGAATTTAAAAAAAAATTAAACTTACCTCTTCTCTAATCATTAACGATTCTTGATCATCCCTAAACAAACACGTTGGACGCAATTCAGTAAACTTAAATACAAACATTGTAACAGCAATCATTCCGAACATAACCCAAAATAGGGCTGCCTTACGATTTCGATACGGCAGTCGCATTTTATCTTCTTTATTTGTTGTTATAACACTATCAATTAAATGAACCCTACTATTACTACGTATAATATTGGCGAAACCCAGTGTGATGCGGTTTAAACTGAAATTATCCAGAAAAAAATTAATTAGGTTTTAAAATTTCAGACTTTTTATGAAATATATAAATAAATCTATAATAAAAATGCAATCTCAAAATAAAAACAACTTAAATTTATAAATTACGACTATTTTGAATTATTACTAAAATTTCTAATAATTTTTTTTTGCATGACTTTTGCACTCTACCTCCAATCAATTTAAATACTTTCAAAAAATCAATAAAAAATTCTAAATTTTAGAAGTTAAAATGCTTAACAGTCAATTTGTTTTATTTCATCAAAATGATAGTGGAGGCAGTTACATAAATTCATATTATCAAGCGCAGAAGAACTCTAACACCTAATAGAGAGGGTCTCCGAATTTGAAATAAACGAAATGACCCTTAAAAAGAAAGAAGTTCAATCACCTTTATTTTTCGTGCCATTAGGAAATTTTCAAGAGTTGGATTTACTAAAAGATTATTAATAAAAGTTATTTATTTGTTAATATTCAGAATCTGTAGGCGTATGATAAATTGCTTTCAAAACCCCTAAATTTTTTTTTTAAATTCTCAGGTTGTTTTTACTTGAAACCAATTTGTAAATTCAACCAGAATTTCGCTTTTCATTTCAAGTATTTTAGATTCTAAAAAATTGTTCATATTCATACTTTTCCAAACTAAATTCTTAAATGTACGTTTTTTTTCATCCAATTTTATTTTTAAATTTTGTGCCCAAAACTGAGCATGGCAAGCAAAGAAAATCGATAAAATAAAATAAAAACATTTTTCCAAACAATGTAAAATTAAATATAACAACAAATATGAAACATTTCAAGGACTCAAAGGATATGTCATACACTTTCATACGTATATATGCATGTTTATAATACATTTAATGTTTCCATTTTTCTTTTTCAGTTTTAATCAAAATTTTTAAAAACAAAAAAAGGACAATTCTCGGATGATTTAAATCGTCGAGAATTTATTATAAACTCTCACTTATTCTTAAATTTGATTATTTTCCTGTTCATGGACATAGGTGAATTTAAGATCCAATCACCTACAATTGTACTATGGAATAGTTGGTAGATACATTTGAAAAATAAAAAACTCAAATAATCAAATAACCGAAAGAAATCCGTAAAATGCAATTAAATGAAAATTAATGGAAGAAGAAAAAAATTAGTTGGAGCCCAAAATTCCTAATTCTGAAAATCTCCTGTTTTGCGGCTGGGCGTAATAAAAATTATGCCAATAAGGTCGCATAGACCTTAAATTTGGAAATTACGCCACTCAGGCTATTTGTGCCGTAGGTTTTATTATAACCTGCCTTTTTATTCAACAGAAGGCCGTGCTCAACTTCTTTTAAAGAAAATTTTTACAGAAATAAAACATTGTTTTCCGTAAATATTAAATTGGATTTGATTGAAGAAATTTAATAGGCTTTTTGAATAATGTAAGGCTTATTACAGAAATAAGGGTATGCAAAAAATATATTACAAAAAAATTTAACAATCAAAACTCTTTGAATTCACGAAATTGCTGGAAACATAATTCAATCAATTTTGAAATTTAATATATACAACTTAATATATAATAAAATATACTAATAAAATCCTAATACAGTGTTCTAATATTTACTATTCTTAAAAATAGGGTATAAAAGTTAAAATATAGCCACTTTATGCATTTTAAATAATATATTTAGTCCAAGACACTAAAGCAAAAGAAATATAAAAATCAAATAGTGAAAAAACCCTTTTAAATTAAACTGTACATAAAGTTAAAAAAGTTCCAACTTACCTTAAATTAGATTATATATTTTATATCCAGATATAAGGTTAAGACCTTAAATTTCAACACTTCCTTTATTTCAAAATTAATGTTCTTGTGTATGTTGATATCCTCCGTATTCTTGCCCTGTGACTTTATCAGTTATATTCAGTGGAAAAAACGTTCTTTTGTCCCGTTATGATTACACTCTTTTAGAAAAAAAACTGGATATAAAACCGGAAATTGAAGACATTCAAAAAAAAAAATTAGTTACGATTTTTTGTTTTTTTTTTTTATTTTCCTGTTTTCTAGTCTCTGGTGTATTTTTGTTTTTCGTTTTAGTTGGAGGGTTTTCTTTTTTTGTTCAACAGTGACTTTTTATTTTAGTACATTTATTTAGGCGCGAAGTTTCCTTTGGTTTTTTCCTTATTTTGATTTTTTTTTCTCCTTGTTTTCAATATGAGGCCTTTTGAAAGCTTTTAAAATTATTATCCAATTCTTTATTTTTAATATAAAAAAAAATGTTGTCTGATAAATGCAGTGAACCGTTATTGATTTTTTTTTGTTAAATTGTGCAGTTGTATGTTGTACAAGAACTTTAATTTTAAAGTTGTAAATTGCGCGGGAAAAATTACAGGAAAAATTTTGCGATTCTTCAATTTGTTTGATACAAAACTTAGGTCTTATTTCGATGGGAAGAGCATTCGCTTTTAATTGGCTTTATGATTTTAATGTTTTTTTGTTTTTTTTTTTAGTTTTTTTGAAAATCATAAAAATTGAAATTGACGTTTAATTTAACAGAAAAAAAATTGAATTGTATTTAAATTTGTTGTTATATTGTAGGAGTGTTGTTGTTTTCTTCCTTTTTAAGGGTAACAGTTTCCTTTTTAATATTAAAAATTGCATTGATTTTGAATATTCCGTTATATCTTTTTATAATTAATTTTGTTATAATTAAAATATTTTAATTTGTAATTTTTGTATTATAGCAGCGGGGGTTGTTTGTTGATATTATGTTTAAATTGTTGTAATAAACGTTCTTTGATTGTTATTTGATAGCTTCGAGGTATCCTTTTTATTTGTTTTTTGTTTTTGTTTTTGTTGTTATTTTACAATTATTAGTTGTTATTGTTGCTATTATTACTAAAGTTAATGATGACAATGAAGATAACTCAAAATGAAATTAATTTTTTTGTAAGAATTTTGAGTCTTTTTTCAGTTTCCTTTTCTGATTTTTTACAACTAAATATTTTATTTTCTTCAATAACTACAACAACAATGATAAACAAACAAATTATGTAAATAAAACTGAGATGAGATTAAGATGTTGCCGCTGTTGCCAAAAAAAAATTAAAATTAAAAAATAAACGAAACGAAGAATTTGCTATCTTTTCAACATCTGCAAGAAAAAAAAAAATTGATAAGTATCAGTATATATTATGTACATTTATATATATATATTATATAAAAAAAAATTAAATAAATAATATTTGATGAAGTTAAATAAAAAGAAAATGAAAGATGGCGGGGGGAACGAATATAATAAAAATAATATTAAAAGAGAAAAAGAATTTTTCAATTTAGTTGAAAGTTTTCTTCTTCCGTTTTCCTCGTTTTTCTCATATTTTTTATTGTTTTTCCAATTTTTTTTTTTTTTTCATTTGTTTTATTTAAAGTCTCTTGTGTATTCATTTAAAATTGAAATTTTTATTATGTTGACATTATGAAGACTTCAATAAATTTTATTACTTTTATAACTTATTTCAAAAAAAAAATGTTTATTATAGTTTTGTTTCCTTTTTTTTTCTTGTTTTTTTTTTTCTAGAAAAATAACTGAAATATGAATTCTTGATAGGAGTATAAATTGCAATTTAAAGTCTTATTTGTTCGATAGAAATTTTAGAAAGTCGCGGTCTCAAAGATGTGATACCATTATCTGATTAAATTCGTTTTTTCATTCATTAATATTGATGAAGTGGAAATGGCGTTTCTTATAACATAAGAGACGTGAGCTAACGTATGAAGATTACGAAATATTTTTTAGCCAAAAGGCAAGCTGGAATTATTTTCAGACAATAAATTTGAAAAATTTGATTAAACCTTTTGCACCTAATGTTCTTCTTTAGAAGGTATACGCTCTAAGGTGATGTACCCTTCAAAGGGTAGTGGTAATCTTCTTTGGTGGCAAAAATAAATTTTTTAAAGTGTGAGGAAGAAGTAATTGGCCGTTAGTGCGAAAGTCTCGAAAACTTATCATCGCAATATTTAATAGGATTTGTCCAAAGTCCGAGATTAAGTCTTGTGATTAAAACGCTATTTGCTAGACCAACTTCTTTTAAAAACAACAGTAAGTAGAATTTTAAAGTTAAATTTCCAACAAAATTAAAGTTCGTAACTTAAGAGTCCTACTCGCACAAGGGATTAAAAACCGAGAAACACATCCTTTTTACATTAATAAATAAGCCGAAATCCATAACATGAAAATTACCATATTTTAACAATAAATTTTGTATATCACTTATATCTAAAAAGCTGAAGTAACGACGTTCATTTAAACTTCCCATTAAATAAGAAAAATAAACTAAGGAATATTGAGAAGTTGACATCCTTTTAAGAAACTTAAACCAAAATTTTATGCAACCGCAGCTTAAACATTGACTTGTCATTTTTACCAATCTGCCTAATACATACAAAAGAATTTTTCCTGCGCTAATCATAAATGTTTGTCTACATATAATTTCCTTGATTTTTAAAAAATTTAAATAACAATTTTATAAATTTAAATTCACTTAGTTTCATTTTAATTAAAAGATTATTCAAAATTTTTTACTGATTTTTTCATCAAGTATAATTATCTAGCTAAACGATATTGATTCATTTTTAAATATCTGTTAAAAATTATTTGCGTTGGCTAATTTTCAATAATGTTTGGCAAAATTGCCGATAATTTCAAAATTGAGAAATTACATAAAAATATGTATAGGAAATATAATATAATTCAATCGCTTTCAATCATTTCGGTAATTATTAATAATTTCTAAAAAAAAATAAAGTATAATTAAAAATTTTTGCCTGTTTTTAAATAAAACTTATTAAAATCTGTAAAATTAGTTTTTTAATAACCGGAGATTGCACCCAATTCTTCGGAATCAACCACCTTCACCGAAGAAATTTAATTCTTTTAAGGAATTTAAGAGTCTGACCTCACATTCATTACGTTCACTTTCATGTTGCAACACCAATATAAACCTAAATACAATCCTGTAATACTTCCTCAATTACAGGGCATATAAAATTGAAAAATAAAACGAAAAGAAATAATCATTTCTATCAATCACCTTCATTAAAAAAAATCGTTTATCAAAATTTACAAAAAAAAAATTTTATTAAAAATTGTAGCCATCATCAAATCAAAGTCACGAACCATTTCATAACAAAAAATCATCAAAAATGAAAATAGCAATAAATGAAAAAAATTGCGAAACAGGGAATTGAGAGATTCACAAAATTTCATTTTCCATCTGGTTTTTTTTTTAAATTTTTATTTTCGATATTTTTGGTTCCGAAAAAAAAAAAAAATGGTTTCTGATTTTGATGATTACAGCACATTAAAATTATGATTATAATGTTTTTGATGATTATAACGGTGATGAATTTATAAATACTTGCATCATATTTATGTACCTACAAGTATGTCTGAAATTTTTTTAAAAACAGCGTGAGGGAAATTAACAAATATCGAAAAATAACTGAAGCAAAAGAATCTAATATCATCTTCTCGTTCCTCTTCCCTTGTGTTTTCTGCGTTTTTAAAGGCAAAATTTCGTTCAAATGAGAAATGAAAATTTTTTTAAACTTTGGAGAACAAAATTTTCGTTTTTATGAACAGAATCAAAATTAAAAAGAGTGTTTGAACCGTGTAAGTCAAAAATGAAAACTTGGTAACTAACCATTGAACATATAGTCATACAAAAAAGCAAAAACGAATCGATTAATTATGTTAATGAAGCTTAAATTTCCAACAGAATCAAAGACCACTATATAGATTTTCTTCAACTCAATAGAAAAATAATCATAATAAAATAAAAATTAGTTTTTCCTCCATTATCGAATCACATTGGAATCTAATTTGCATAAAATTAATTAGACGAAATGAAGTTCTATTTTTAGTTCATTTCTAATTTCTATTAAAAGTTTAAGAATTAGTTTAAGGAATTTAAATGTCTATCAGTCAGTCGAGCAATCATGATAAGGTTATCAAAGAAATTTTTTTAATTTTTCAAATAAAGTAATATCATATATTAATCTGCTTATTAGGTAACAAAATTGCAGGCCGCAGCTCAATTATTTGTTTATAAATATAAATAATAATTTGAGTACGAAAAAAGCCCAAATTTTGACCGCTTCGCAACACTAGCAATAATAAAAATTTAGTTACAAATACTTTTGCTCCCAGGGTTTTCAGCAAATATTTTATTCTTCAATTTGAACCATAAATTATAAAACGAAAGCATCAATTACGCAGACAACGGACTGTGGGAGATAGCATGTGCCATCCTAACACGTACAAATTGCGGTCATTGTGCATCCCACTTCTAATACTTTCTATTACTTTATAAGAAAATATTATTTAATTTACTTAAGTTTTATGTTTATATTTAAACTAACTGTTGGCTCAACACAGAATTGCGGATTTATTTATATTAAATTAATTTTTATTTTTAAAATCATATAAGACCTGGGATATCGGAACAACTTTAAGTTTGAAAGTTGCCAAATAATGGAGTAAAGAAAAAGAAAAATGGGAATTATTTGTAGTTTATATACAAAAAATATATTCTTCCATTCGGAATCGAATCTGCAGATCAACTGTATATATGTGCAAAGCAGGCAAGGCACCAAATGTCTATTGCGCCTTAACCATCAATTTGGATTTTCACTGAAAGAAAAGAAAACTTATTACAGAAATTATCCTGTGAAGCATAGGCTTAATTTTTGATATCAAAATGTTATACTATTTATATAAAATTTTTAGATAATATTCTGTGACTTTTAAAAACTGAAATGAATTTATTCATAAACATTTATATTTATTTAAATTCATAAATTTTTTTTTATTCTTATTATTATTTTTTATTATTATTACTATAATTTTTTTTTTTTAATTGAATGCGGTTGTTCCACTTAATTTTTTTGGACAAATATATAAATAATTATATTTAGTCACCAAGGGGATTTGTAAAGAAAAATTATTTTTCAATATTTTTATTTTGATTAAAAATTTTATGACCTTTACGGGAATCGAGCCCGCAAATCAAATGCTTACGCATTAATCCACCGAGGCCCCAAAATTCATGTCCTTAAGCCACAAAAATTTAAAAAAAAATCTACTGCTATTGCACTAACATAAGAATATTAAACATATTTTTTAGTTACTGTGTACTCGTAGTTATAAATAACACTCTGTTTCATCAGATATTTCTGAAGAAAACAATAAATGCTAAATTTAATAGCATTATTTAATCGCAGTTGTTGTATGTTGTTGATTAAATTTACTTTATGGCAGTGTTTTTTGCTAAAATTACAAAAAAAAAGAAAAAAAATTTGCCAACAAAACGAATTGAATCGATTTTTGTTTTCTAATTAAGTACGGAAAATTTTCCATTTTCAGTTTATTCATGAAAATTCCTATTTTCATTTGATTCATGAAAATTGAAGAGTTAATTAAAATTTGAATGAAATTTTAAAAGCCTTTGTAAGTAAAATAATACTGTATTATATTTAATTGAGAAATTTTGTTTGATTTTTAATCCATGATATGATGCCATTTAAGGGTTATTATTTTGAATAACCTTAAATTATTCAAAGATTTTAATTAAAGATCCAATTATTGACGTAAATTATGGCTCAATGGTTTTGTGTAATTTATAACTGTACATAAATTTTAGATTTAAGTTTCCTAGATTCAGAAATGAAGCTACAACCTGATAAATAATTTGATTGTAATCTAATGACTAACATCCGTAAATCAATTTTTTAAAACAATTTATTTTAAAACTTCAATTTATCTGGGTAAAAAATTACCCAAAAAAATTGCAATAATTTTTGAATAAAAAAAAAAACCGCATTTAAACCACTTTGTTCATTGGATGATAATCCGGTTATCGATTTGCAAATGGAACTGCCAGTTGCATGGTAGTCAAATAAATTATAAAAAAAAATAAATTTTGGTTATTTTCCAATTTATCATTAATTTTAATTCTTTCTGCGACATATAAGTAATTTATTATTTAAAACAATTCAATTATTTTCGATATCCCATTTTGGCATAAAGAAATTGATCAAAAAAATATAAAAAGTTCTATCCAATAATTGGTTAAAAAAAAATTGGCAATAAACAGTATCCTGCGTATAAATAGAGTATTTAAATTTTTGAATAGAATTAACGTGTAAAAAAGTTTTAGAGAAAGTAAAAATTATTAGCACTTTTAGAATTACCGTAGCTTTTTTTTATTTTAATGAGTCGAGCTTTAATTGCTCTTATGATGATTAACTAGAGAGGGTCAAAGAATAAATCAATAAAATATTTCAAGGCCTTCAAAAATTGCACCAAAACATTTTTTTTGAGTTGCAACTATTTGGTACAGAGAAATTGAGGTAAAGGGAGGAGAAAAAATTACATGAAACTCATCTGTCCTGTTAGAACTGTCCTGAAAAAAAAAAAACATTAAATGATTGATTAGTTTTTACAATAAGTTTTATTTATTTATTTATGTACAATCTCTTACCACGTACATTTTGATAGGTATGATTGAATCTGCATTTCCTTTTCAGTTGTGGAAGTTAAATATCTTTTATATTTATTCATTTATGGTACAAACTCAATTATAAATTATATGTTTTTATTAGATATGATCTGACAAGGATTTAAACCCTAAACTAACGTCCAGTTATGCAAAAAGTTGCGTTTGCAAATACAAAACATTAACTCCGATTCGGGAAGGTTTTAAGTGCTTATACTCACACAGCCTCTCATATAAGTTTTTAACTTATATCCAATATAGTTTACTAGTATTCTTTCTATAACCGAAGAGTTTGCCACAAATTTAGCCAATACTTAAAAAGTTTACTAACGATACAAAAATTGCAGGAAATTTTAAATTAATTTTATAAAGAGAAAGACAGATACATTTGCTATATTGTATAATCAAATTTATAAACTTACTTAAAGAAGAACTGTCAACATTATTTAATGTTTAAGCCAAAGGTATACAATTTCTATAATTTGAATTTAGCATACTTTGTTGATTTAAGACACGTTTTAATATTAAACGTCATAGTTAAATACATTTTAAAATAATGACGCCTTTTTAGCAGAGCCTTAACAAGACAACAATCTGTAAAATCCAAATCGATTATTTTTTTGCCAACCTCTATATATGTGAAAGCGGAAGACATTGTTTTTAGTTCGTTTCCAGTTGATTAAATACAAAATTTAAATTGAAATCGAAGTCATTTATATTTATTATTTTTACACACAAAATTTTCGTTATTTAATGGATGTTTAAATTATATTTTTTTAAATACAAAATGAATTATTAACACATTTTTCAATTAAATCTTGATTTCGAACAGAAAATAAATAAAAAACATAACTATTAAACTTTTATATTATAAATTCTCATATTTTTTTACATATTCCCACAAAATCAATTATTGTTTTAACTTATTTGCATTTAACTTATACTTAATATAATCATGGTAACTATATTCAAATTTCATTTTAATTTTAAAATTCATAAAAAGTGTCTAGGAAAATCAGAAGTACCTCCTGTATGTAAATGTGCTTGAATATGTTGAAAAGTTCCAACAAACCGAGTACTGAACGAACCGAATCTAAATTATTTGGGGTTTTTTTTTAAATTTTCCTTTTAATAGCTAATGGAGTGGCAGAACCTTCCAACATTCCATTTGTTAGTTTGTTTAGTAAATTTGATTTTACTCACAGCATTAGCTTAAATATACTTGTCTAGGTTATTTTCAATGTATTATTCAATGATTCTTTTTCAATGTATTAAAAGTGGCCTCCACAACTCAAAATATTTCACAAAACGACATCCAACTGGTATCTCTCATATGCCCAGGGGATCAAATAAATCCGGATAGGTATTGAAATTAGTTTATTCAATAGTATATGAATATAACCAATGTAAGTATAACTATTAGGTATTAAATTAAAATGTGAATGACTGATTCAAATTAATTAAGAGCACATCAATATGATGAAAACCGAATTAAAAAGTGTCTCTTAAAACTGTTGACAATAAAAAATAGTTCGATAAAATTTTAATTAAATAAATTATAAGAAAAATGGCATTCAACTATAAATGATATGCGGTTATTTTCAATTTTATTTTTTAAATTAATTTTACATGTAAATTAATTGAAAATTTTGTTTATACAATTTTTTATTATATTTATTTTTCTTTCATTTAAAAATTTCAATAATCGATTAATAAACAAATTGATTAACTTAATGTTTTTTCAATTGCATTGTTTTCAGATAAAAATATTTTACAATTCCAATTCGTATTTGTCCATTTCATTTTCTGTATTGAATAAAGTGTTGTGAGTTATTACTTTAAATGTGATATATTAAGATATGCAAAAATTATATGAAAATTGAATAAAAGAGTCCCATGCAGTTTGTATACAATAACATATATCTGAAGCAATCCGAACAGCGTAGATGTGATTGATTAAGTCAAAATATTCGTAAAATTTCTTCAATACATAGTTATCCCTATTAAAACCTCAGTAAGATTTAAATCTATAAAAGTTCAAATTAAACTTTAAATTATAAATTAAATCCAAAAATTATTTTACATTTGTAACTCAACATGCTCAACTTTTGCTTTAAAATGACTCTAAGATTTCGTTTTAAATATTTATATTAAAGCAAAATCAAAATCCAAATTTAAATATTAACTATAGTTATTGTGGATTTAAAATAAAATATTTGGCAATATTACAGTTATATACATATGTACACATTTACAGTACATGAAAATAACCTAAAACCATTTAAACTGTCATTTCTTCTAACCGAATCGTATTTTAATTTTCATCGTCCTTTCCGTAAGTATTTCAAATTTTTAAAACTAAAAATAAAACCCTAAACTAGGCCAAAAAGTTTTCAAAAAACTTTGCCTTATATTAAAATAAATTTTTTTTTTTAGAATTCATTTATTGCATACAACTTCCTTACACACTAACACTACCAAAAAAATGTATAAGTATAACATAAGAGGAGTAAATTTTAAAGGATTAGCTTGAAAAAGTTTGTTAGGATTTTTGTTATAGGATGCAAAATTCTAATTTTAAGGATAAGCTTGTATATTCTCATCCTGAACAAAAACTTTCAACAATCTACGAATAATTTTGCCCTGCTTTTTTTGTTAATTTTCATTTATGAACCAATTTAAATATTTTAACATTCACTTCTAATAAAAATAAATAAGAATTTGGCATAAAAGTGCTGATGTTGATATCTCCCATTTATATGTTTTTTTTTTTAAGTAATTATCATACAGCATCCATTTGGCACCAGTTTCTTATCCATATATAATGCTTTCCCCTTAAAAATGTGATGCTCTAAATGTTCATATCACTTAATTCATTTTGACATTTGGGCATAAAAATAAATTTAATTCAGTTGTATATAAATTCAGTTGTGTACAGTTTACACAAGACGTGTTGTGGTGGATTCAAGTCAATAAAGTCCTTTATTTTTTACTTGTCCTTGTAAACAAATTTTCATAAAGAAAAAAACTGTTTTTTTATTATCAGTGCAATAACTGTTTTTTAAATCGGCTCAACGTGCCAATTTTGTTGGCAATTTTAACATAAGAAGACAAGCAAAGCAAGACACCAAACCAAATTTAAGTAGAAATTTAAAATTAAGTACTTGTAATATTTGAACAATTCCTACAAAATATTTGGAGAGAAGGCAGGCAGGCGATAAAAAATATTTTAAGATTTTCATTGTTTTTATTTTATTAGGAAGTTTTGGAAGAATTACAAAATTGGAGTAGTAGGAGTCAATAATGTTACTAAAGTTTATATTTTTTTCTTTTTTTAAATTGAACAATTAATGAAATCCTATCGAAAAAAGTTTCTCAATCTCAATTAGATGATTGCCTTGAAATTTTAAAAATTTCTATAAGAATAAATTTTAAAGAATGACGTGTGTTACAATAGACTAGCGTCGTCTGACCTTTAAAATATTATTAACGTAGGCGAAATTTGAAATTGTGTTACAAATTTAAGGATTCCTTTGGAAGATTTTATATAGAAATACTTTTAGGGTAAAAAATTCATTATAATTGTAAATTTTTATTTTGGATAATTAAATAAAAGCAAGTTTTAGGTTTAATACGTTTAATAATTACAAATTTTTAAATCAAACTAGAATAATTGCGTAGAGAATATTCACTGGGCGCACGGAATAAGTGGGTATGATAAAAATAGAATACTTATTTTTTTATTCTTGTCTTCCAGTAAATTAATTGAACATTGCACCGTTTATTGAAATCACAGGATTACAATTTTCAACATTAGTAGTTCAAGCATGTCTTGCAAGATATTGTTTACATTTTTAAAAGGGTTTTATAAATGCTATGGGTTCACAAATGAGTTAAGATTCTATATTTCATTTAAAAGTCAAGTAAATTAGTTTTGAAAAAGATACTAAATTCTTTTTAATGGAATTAAATTTCTAATTAACTATAATATTTTTTATATTAATTTAACAAATTCTCAATCTGGACAGCATGTAATGTATGTAGTCTTTTAATGAATCCAAATAACTTTATCCAATACTTGTTATGCAGCAGAAGAATGTTTTATGAGTAGGTGATATTTGACGTACATAAACCATGTTTTTTTTTTAATTTATACTTTGCAAGGGTTTACATTTTTACAAGAATATTTTATATACAATAATAGTGTAAAATTAAAACAAACTACAAAAGAAGACTCGGATAGGCTCAACCTACTCGTTTTTGATATTGCTTTTTTTCGTACAATGAATGCGCACCTACACAAGAAAATTACAAACTATTTTCGCCCCTTTTCTATTCTTCATATTTTTTAAATTGCTTTTATTCTGTGTATCAACACACATTGATATCACAATAGACCTATTTTACTTATGGTAGTGTTAGAATTTTTCTTTTATGTTACAGTAATGTTGAAATTTTCACGGAAATAAAATAAAAAACGTTAATTAAGATAATTACAAGTGACCAAGAAATGTATAGGACTTATTACTGCATATGTATAGTTCTAAATAAGTATGTTATTTACAAGATTTCCATAATTTTTATTTTTATGTACGTATTTATTTATAGATATGTATGTATTTTTAAGTGCAAGTGTCCTTTTAAATTGTAATTATAATAATTATGAAAGTAAAGCATAAGCAAAACTTGGTTTCAACTTCTTGCTCTAAGTTGCTCTGAAAGTTGTTTTATACGAATGAACAACTCATTTGAGTTAATTATATGTTCCTTAGTTAAAGACCTCTTAATTTAATAAAAAGGGTTTGTTTAGAGTTGTTATATGCTTCTATATAAATTTGCCAAATCCGTGCATGCAATTGTCATTCTCAATGCTCTCAATAACAATTATGTAATCTGTTAATTTACTTCTATTTTATAGCATTTATTTTGTACTTTCTAGGGGGCTAGCTTTGTTTTAATAAAACCCTAATATTGAAAAAAATATGTGTTTACTTATTTTTATTTAAGTGATTAGTTTTTGAGAATGTCGCTATATATGAAACACAAATTTAAAATTGTTTGCTCGGATTTCCAATAAATAGATGAAGTAATCGATTAAATAAGACTTTTGTTTATTTTTTTTTAACATAATTACTTATCTAATATTATAAAATTTTTTATATGTGGGTGATTAATAACTATTTGTTTATTGATTTAGTTCTTTTATCTTAAAACAAAAGGTTATAGATAATAAAATATTACATAAATTTTGGTAAAAATATTATCACATAATAAACAAAGTATTCATAAAAATTTTATATTTTAGTTGTCGTCAAAATATTTTCCGAATAAATTTAAGCGTCATGTCAATTTTCCGGTAATTTATAATTATTTATTAAATTAAAAAATTTAAAAATCTTTAAATTAGAAAGAAAAGTATAGAAAATTTACAAAGATAATTCTGAACTTAATCATAGTATTATAATAGGCCAAAATGTCGAGAAATTTAAACTGTTATATACTGATAAAGAGTACTGTTATCTTCTTCATTCTGTATTACTATTTATTTATATTTTTATTAATATGTAAAGATTTTAGAGCTATTAAAACTCTTAACATAGCCCTGAGATAGCTCTCATATTGCAGTCGCAAGTTTTTTTTTTTGCTATTTATAAAATGTGCAATATTGCCCGCTGAACACCTGGTGTTTCAATAAGCCTCCTAAATTGTCGGATTGAAAAACCGAAATGAATGCACAACAGTCTATAGAAATCGCGAATCTCTCATGTGTTCTCCATTTAAAAATAACTTATTTTGGTTTTATGAAATTTTCAAGAGTCCTTTTAATATAAAAATTTATATTAAAAAATATTTTTATTTTAATAAAAAAGTAATATAAAAGTTTTAAATCTGAAAAATTAACAGAAACTATTAATAGCTTTCCTTTTTTCTAACAATTTGTTAATAACCGCTATTACAAGAAAAAAAAATACTAAAAGTTTATGTTAAAAAGTTTTCTTAAATTCCAATAAATAATCCTTGTCTAAAACTTCTTTCATATATACATGCACATTTTATATAAATCTAAGTATGTATATATATTATATATATATGTTCAAAGGCATTTTCCAAAAAAAATTTAATCACTTCATAATTTAAGCGAAAAGTGCTATAAAAAGAACAGCATCTTCTCAAAATTCATTAAACGTTTAACTGTAAATTTTTTAGAACTATAAAAAACATTTATTTTTTAGTAAAAACTAAAAAAATATCATCATAATCACTTCCTTATAATGTACGGTGAGATACAGATGCTAGAAACGCTTTACAGAATCCATTAAACAAACATTTTTCTCATATATTTTTTTTCTTCCATCAGTAGAAACCAAAAAATTTTTCGAGTTTTTCTTTAAATCGCGACGCGTGGACTCCCTTTCAAAATATGCATTCAATTATAGTTAATAGAGGAAAAAAAATAAATAACGAGGCCTTTTTAAAGATAATTAGTTCAGCACATTCATCGTTAGTTAATGTTTACAAAATGCATTGTTATCGGTTGCCAATAGCAACGCATGCTAAAAAACTCTATAAAAATAGCAGTTTCTTGAATTTTAACTTAATTTACTATCGATTGAACCAAAAATTGTTTTATTAGCATGCTGATAAAATAATGGTTTAGTTATAATTAAGAACTTAAATACCTGTGAAGTTCATTAATTCTTGAGATTTTATTTTTTGTTAAATGTTACGTTCATGCCAAAAATATTTGCAATTTTTTGTATTTTTTTAGCATTCCTTTCCATTTTTTTGTCGTTTTTTAGAGGACAAAGTCATTACAAAGTAAAAACAAAATGCGAAACTTTTTTGTTAATTTAATTTTTGGGGTTCTGCAAGGAAAAACAAAACAAGTTCCAAAAAAGCTTCAAACATGAAATAGGATTAAAAAAGGAAAAGAAAATGTTGAAAGCAGAAAAAAGAAATGCATTCGCATCTATGTTAGAATAACTACGTAATGAACCAATTGGTTGGTTAATTAAAATGAGTTTAAGTGCAACAAAAAATAATATTTTTATACTATTAAAAAATGCTTTCATCTACCATCCCTGAATCCATACTATCAATTTTACTTTCTACTGAAATACAAGAATTCATTTATAGTAAAATAAACTGAATTTCTTCAAATTTAAGGTCTCTCGAAAGATTCGTTTACAAATTTTTGTTAATTCCGTTAATTGGTGTTTTAGAAAATTTTAAGATTTTATCATTAGGTGTTTGTTAGACTAAATTTTCGATTTTTTCTGAAGAGAGGTTTCTTTTGGCAAAATACTTAGGTAGAGATTCCAACCTGCCCAATCTAATTGAAAAACTAATGTAAAAATAGAAAATTATAGGTAGGTATATTAGGATATGAAATTTTTGTAATTTTAAAAAAAACTAGCAATTGCGTTTTTTTTGCAAAACTTTTAAGCCGTTATCTTTTTTAAAAATTTTCCAGGCATAATCAAATTTTTTTTTCATATTTAAGTTTTAAACTTAAAAAGTAAGAATATATTGAATAAGTAAAAAAAACTAAACAACAGAGACGATTTTAACGAAGTTTTATTAAAAAAAAATTCTTACAAATAAAATGAATTTTCTTTTTCAGTTCAAATTGCAACAAAGAATTGTGTATAATTTGCAACAAAGCATCAGAAATGTTTGTTAAGGTTGCAACAAATTATGAAAAAAAGTAAAGTAAGAACATTAAAATAAGAACTTAAGAAATTTTCTATTATGTCCGTTTTTATAATATCATTATTTGGAAAATATTTTTTTTTTTTTTAAATTTAATTTTATATTTTCTTCTTAACTTTATACCTTCATCAAACGTGCAAAATATACAAATGCGTTTATTATGAACACACTCTTTCATTCGCAACGCCCAAAAGTATGCAATTGAACTAAATTATATTACAAAATATTTGCATACTCTTTGAAGATATTGAATAGCCGTTTTTTTAAATTTTTTTTCTGGATTAAGTACGTATATATTAAGAATCCATTATGGAAATTCAAGTTCAAAAAACAAAATACAGATCACCTGAGAGAAGAAAATAAATATTCAAAAGAATGGAGCTGTAGAAGGAGGAGAGAATTAAGTAAAAACGAGGAAGAGTGTAGTAGAGTAGACTGTGTCAACTCTGGGATACCCGTATGACCGTAACATTATACATTATATCATCCGGTTAATTACTTTTGACAAAATTTTCAAACATACAGCTTTATTAAGTGTAGTGGAATACTCATATAAATGAAGGAGTTGTATGGCAGCTACTCGAACCCTCTACCGTAGACCAACCAAATTTTGATGTAACTTTGGCCATTACACTAAACTATTTTTGCCAAAATTTCAGACACCCAGCTTTGTTAGTGTAGTGTAATGCTCATATAAAAGAAGAAGTTGTATGGCAGCTACTCGAACCCTCTGCAGCAGACCAATCAAATTTTGCAGAAACTTTGGCCATTACACTAAACAATTTTTGACAAAATTTTAGACACTCAGCTTCATTAGGTGGAGAGTAATGCTCATATAAAGTAAGAAGTTGTATGGCAGCTACTCGAACCCACTCCACTAGACCAACCAAATTTTGTAGAAACTTTGGCCATAAAACTAAACTACTTTTGGCAAAATTTCAGACACGCAGCTGTAATAGGTACAGAGTAATGCTCATATAAAAAAAGAAGTTGTATGGCAGCTACCCGAACCCATGGACCAAAATGGCTGGATTTAAATAGCGATGACGGCTATTGCAAAAAAACGAATTTGCAAAAATTTCAAGATCCTAGCTCCTTTAGTTTTTGAGTTATCGTGCGGACGGACGGACGGACATACATAGCTAAATCGATTTATTTTTCGATTCTGATCCGATCCATACACTTGAGTCTATATCTACCCCCCCTCCTTCTCTGCGTCACAAACGTAATGGCAAATTTATTATACCCTTTGACTATATAGTCATACGGGTATAACTAGGATACACAAGTGGGGTAATAACAATATGTCATAGGATGAAACATAAATTCCATATAAACCGATATAGAAATTCTTAAATAAACTTTTGTTCCCAAATTACAACTAAAAGTAGAATGGAAGTAAATAATTTTAAAAATTACAAGCAGTACTTACTGAATATTTTATTTTACTGTATACACTTACTACTTACAAGCTTATAGTCTTCTTGTACAAAGATCCCTTTCTTTTTAAAAGAAACTAAAAACTATCTATTCATCTTTTTAGTTTTTAATGAATTTACGGTAGAATGGAAAAACCTTATTGTTCAATGTTGGAAAACTTAAATAACACTTTTACTTAACGGAAGTTGGAGCTCAAAAAAAAGGTGTACAGAAAAAAGCGCAAAATAAAAGAAAAAAATATAAAGTTTAGTAAACGATAATATATATGCAATCTTAAGATATTCTTCTATCTTCAGTTTCAACTTCCATAAAAAATAAAAGGTGGAATGGAAAATAAATTTAACAAGATAAAGTTGTAAATTGTATAACAGCAAAACTATATGTAAGGATTTGTTATTTTAAAATATTAACCAGTTGTTTGTATTTATTTTGAACTTAAATTACAGTATCAGACAAAGAAATTTATGTAAAGATTGAATACATACAAATTACAATAGTTTAAATACAAGTAAGAACCCAAATAATAGACACAGGAAGGCTTTCTAAATTTGCTAAACTGAAAAGCAAATCCCGCAAATATATGAAATTGATGGTAGTCCTGCAGATGATATTCGATACAGTTTAATCGATTTAAAGGAAATTTTGCTATATTTAAATTCTTTTAGGTTCCTAAGTTATTTTAGAGAGGTAAATATATTTTTGTTCTTAGATTTTATTCTTCATCTGTTTGCCTTTTGTTCCTTTTTTCCTTTTTTATTTAATTTAGTTTTATTTATTTTCCTAGTTTCCTTGATGTTATTTATTATGAATGCTTCCAGTTATCTTTTATTTCACTAATGCTTTAAAAAAATTTTTATTTTTTTTTTATTTTGAAATAAAATTAACTTAAAACTTTTAATTACTATTCTTATTGTAAACTAGTTAAAATTTATCTGGAAATTAAAAAAAAAAAGACTAAAATAACAATATTTAAACAGATTATAAGAAATGAGAGAAATACTTTTGCATAAGTTTATAAATTATATTTTAATGGAAGCTGCATTTATTAAATACACTATATAGAAGTTAAAATATAGCTGATACTTTTTAAATTACTGAGTGTTTTGAAATCATTAGTCAAATTTTGTTTAATGTGTTTTCATTTATACGTCCTTCGACCTATATTTAATGAAGGTAAAGAAATAATCCTCAGTTTTGCATAGATTATTGAAATAATATTCGAAACTTAAAATTCTTTATAGATCATCGAGATAACTGATGGCCTCTGTGGAAATGATAAAAATATCTCAAAATTATTTGTAAAATATATAAAGCTTATATTTTTAATTTTCTGACATTGAATAAAGCAATCTACTAATAAGTAAATTCTTATTTAAAGATTTGGAATTTCTTGACCTCTTTAAACAAGTAACCTTAAGTACTGGTTTCGAAATTTAAAATTAGGAGTTTAAAGAATTAACAAAAAATGAATTCAATCTTATAAATATCCAAAAGATGTTAAGTTCCTAAAGTAATCTAATATTAATGTAACGACTGGGTGGCACAAAGGTTGGAGTCAGACGTTTCATTCAAGAAGTACGGAACCGAACCCCAAATAAAATTATTAAAGCAACTAGAATTGTATCTATTGAAAATCTAAAAAATTTATTAAGATCAATTTTAATAAGAAAATAACCTGTCCCCCTTGATCCAACATATAACTATGTTATAGACATGCTTATTAGCCTTATAATTATATAAAATAACTAAATACTACTTAAATGGAATGGCTTTAATACTATCAGATTTAATAAATTAAGGAAATTATTTTTATTCCAAACTTATAAATATCTATACTTACATATAATTGATTTTTGTAAAACTGAAAAAACTGCACAAGAACATTTAAAATGATATGAATAACTCGGTCATCTTAAATATAAAGTTTTCATTATCCCTATAATAGGTACACCAGAAAGTTTAACTTATTTTAACTTTATTTTTGTAACATTTAATAACAGGATTTCAGTTTCTAAGTTTCTATTAAGATTTAGATATCAAAATTCTTTATAAAAGCCATCTTTTTTTTTTTTTGTTCTAGTTGCCTTTTTTAAGGAGATTTTTATCCCTGTTTGTTTTGTTTATTTTTATTTTGATTTGAACAAATACTTAAATACTTAAATATTTATTAAGGACATAAGCCACTTGAGAATTTACTTTTTCCATTTGTGTTTTTTCTCCAAAAATAAAACGAAAACAAGACAAGAATATTTAATAAAGGTTTTTCCAATTAAAATCTTATTTTATGCACTTGTAAATTTAAATGTTGGATTGTAAATGAAACACAAGGAGGTGACCCCAATTGAATGAAGAGGCAAAATTTAAATGGATTTTTAAATCGATAGTATTTATTTAGGATTGATTAAAGGAATTCAATAGAAAATTTCGTTTCGACATGTGTTTCAAATATTTCAAAGGACATTTAAAATGTACGTCAAAAACTTAAATTCTAAGAAATTTTTCAAGAATCTTTTTGAAGTACTCGTATAAGGAGTTACTTCAGAGAATATGTTAATAATTAAATAAGTGTTTATATACTTACACAAGTAGTATATTATAAAATGTCGAAACTTTAAAACTTTTATTTAAGTATTATTTAAACGATTAAGTTTTTGATTTATTTACTATAATTACTTAGACCTTTTCTAAAATATTACAATATTAGGACAAATTAAAAGTTTCATGAAAATTATTTTCAAAAAGTAATACACATACAAAGAGAGGGTTTTTTAAATCAGATTAAAAGAAACAATTAACGTACAGTTCAATCATTTTGTCGAAAACAAAACTGTTAATCCCATTTTTTTAAAATAAACATTTTCAAATTTTATGCAGAATATTTACTTGGAAAAATCTTTTGCAAAAAATGTTATGGTAAAAGAACAAATAATAACTTAATTTTAAAATTTTGAAGTAGTACTAAAACAGTTGATTCCATCTAGAAAAAACAATGTGTACTTTTACGATACTAAATACTTCAAAAAATAATTTTTTTTAAATTTAAAACACCCGTTTTTTAAATATGAGAGTAAAAATTCTCAAAAAAACTGACCTTAAACAATGAGCTCAATTACACATATGTTAATTAAATTGAGAATTGCAGTTAAACTTTTGCTTGTGTGAACACAATAAAAACGATAAAAATTTGTTCATCGAAGCTTAAAAGTTCCCTCTCACTCACTCACTCGAGCACACTTTTAACTGTTTTAAAAAAAAAAAACAAAAATTAATTAAAAAAATGTTAAATAAAAAATGTAAATCAATGTACAAAGTGAAACATAACCTTAATAAAATTATAAAATCTGTGACAAATACATTAAAAGGTCAAATGAATGTCCTGAATATTTTGCATCAATTTAAGAAAACAATTTTTTAAAAAATTCCCATTACCACAAATTTTAAATTAGAAAAAAATATTCGTGTATACGAAACATCAAATAACCATCAGTTATAGAGCTCATGAACAAATTTATGTGTGTATAAATATGAATAAGTATGAGTGTGTACTATATACAAAATACAAACTTTCATATAGCAGGAAAATAATAAGAGGAGCTAGCAAAAAATTATGAAGTTGTGGTAAGTGTTGGAAAAGAAAAAAAGTATAAACAAACAAACAAAAATAATAACAACAAAATTTACATTAACACCGCTATTTAGTACCCATATATAAAACGATGAATATACATAAGGATATAAATAATGGTGAAAATAACGGTTCTACTTTTTATAGATTGCAAAATGTTGTGCATTTTTCATTTTTTTTTTTTTTTAAGTTTGTTGTGCTGTATTGCAACTGTATAAGGATTTATTTATAAGTTTGTATGTGTGTATACATATTCTGGTTAACCGCATTACAAATTTTCCAGAATTGGTACAGAATTTTTGCTTCAACAAATATTTCTTCTTCGTTTGCTTGTTTGCTAGGTTACTGGTATCAGTATGTTTGTTGCTGGGTTTGTTTGTATGTCTGTTTCCGTTTTTATTTTTGTTTATTTCTTGTTTTTTATTTTAAAGTGAAAAAAAAAAGTTTTTTTGTTTGCAATTTTTGTTTACTTTAATTTATTTATCTGAATTACTTGTACATGTTATTTATAATGTATATACATATAACGCAGTCTGTATAAATATAAAACAGACAACCCCAAAGGTGCGAATATATATTACGATCATATTTATGTTAAAGATATTTCATATATGTGATATATATATATATAAAAAATTTAAAATTTTTTAACCCGGTTTTTTGAAAATAAAAAATGTTCGAAATAGAGTTTTAAAAAATATAAATTAAAGTAATCTTTAATTTACGAGCTTAATATCATTCGGTTATAAAATAAATTATTGCAGATTTTCAACTTCCTTAGTGGATGATTTTTTTTTTCTTTCAAGAAGATGTTAAGGAGGCAACCAAAAAAAGTAATTAAGAGAAACTACGTCTGAATAACTGATGTTTTAACTATAATTCAATTATGTTAAAAGAAGAATATTCCAAGTTTCCAAGAAGTTTTACGTAAAATCTATGGGTTAAATTCTAGTATTCATTTTAAAGTTTGTAAACGTTTTCATTTTTTGTATTGTGATATGCTCTCATAAATAACCTGTACTGTAATTTTATATTTTTATTATAGCAACTGATTTGCGTATCGCTTACAAATTGAATAAACCGCAAAAACTCTAGAAAAAAAATTAAAACTATTTATTAAATTTAACCCTTGTATTTATATATATATTAACAAACAGTTTCTGCTTAAATATGAGTAAACAATATTTTAATAAATAAATAAATTCTTTGAATTTATTACTAGGTATAAAATAATACCGTTAAACTATTTAAAACAAATACAAAAACCGCTTAAACAAAAATTTGTTTAAAATATGATTTTAAATAAAAGGAAGACTGTTGTGTAAGGGGTTGTGACTGAAACAAGGGTTTACAAAAGATTAGATTTTAAAATTTTTACATTAATCTTCTAATTTTAAACTAATTTATTCTTAACAAATTTTGCGAAGTAGTTAAATCATTGAACTTTTAATTTTCATTATCATATTCAAAAATCGTAAAACTCAATAGTTTTTATCTTAACACAAAGTAAATATTAGTATATATAATTTTTTCATAAGATCATAGAATATAAGTAGCGCAAAGTTCTTAAAAAACTTTATACAATAGGCACACACAATTAACCAACGGCTTTAAATAAATTAATGAATGTCGTATGGTCAGTACAACGAAGAGGAATAAATATATAAAAATAATAATACCAAATTTTTTAATTGAAATCTTTTTTTATTTAAGATTAAGTTAAAAACAAATGCAAAATCATAGGAAAGAATCATCTGCTGATTTGATTGCAGAAATTATTTCATTAACAGAAAAATAGCAACGAACGTATTAATATGATTATTCGTTCAGAGTCCTTTAGACTTAAAACATGAGTTATCTTTATTTCAGTTCTGTTTTTTATACAAAAATAATGCAATTTATAATTAAATTAAATTCTTTAAATTTTATTCTAACCATGTATAATTGCATTAACTTTAACAGCATGATTTTATATCATTTTATCGAAATTATTTTTATAAAAACTTCAAATAAATCGAAATAACTAGATTGATATTCCCATTGTGTTCATTTCGGAACAGAACAAATTATTCTCAAAGGACCCTTAAAACTTTCAGCATTCTAGAGAAAATAAAGAAAAGTTCGAAAAAAATTCAAAGAAAAAATAAGAACCTTTAGATTTTTAAACATTGCAATTTTCTTTTAAAGTTCTTAAAAATGTTTTAATGCTTGCAAAAAAAATTGAAAATTACTGAACTTTTTTGTTATTTTCATCAAAATAAAAAGTTTTTTTTTTTTTTTTGTCTACAATTTCACCTCATATTGGGTTATGATCCAATAGTATGAAGACGTGTTGCACGTGTCACGAATCAAAAAAATCTCTAAATTTCTAAATCATTGCTCATTTTTTTTTTTTTTTTGGATTTTTTTATCTCTCTCTGCCCAATTAATATTCAGAACGTATCACCAATCTTCAAAAGAATATTGAAATCTTTTAAATTAGAAAGAACAGGAAAATTAGATAAAAGAAAGAGAAGGAGAATAAAAAAAAATAACCAACAACATTACTCTAGTCACTATATAGTGTCAAGTCAACCAGATGTTTAATATGAAAATGCATAGAAACGACGTAATTCCGAAATTATATAAAAAGTAATAAATACTAATAGTTGAAATTTTTTTTTTGATTTTAAAATTGAGTGCGGGCGTTTTATTATTCTAATATAGATATATATATATATATATATATATATATATATATATATTAAATTCTTAAATTTATAAAAATTAAATAGATTGTTTAGCGTAACTTAACTGTAATTTAATATTCACAACTAATAATATATCATCATTTATTCTAGAAAACTAAAAAAATATAATAAATGAGTTCTACCATAAAAAGTGAATTAATAGCGTGAAATTGATTCAAATGGAAGTGAATGAAAAAAAAAAGAAAGTGATGAAAGATATAAAATAAATAATAAAAGTTTATTTTACTGAATTAGTCAAAATTTTATTACTCAGTTACACAAACTAATTTTAAAAAATTCTTTCATCTAAGATATCGTTCTGATGTAAGCGTGAAAATTATCAAACCGATTTATTCTAAAAAAAATAAAAGACTTTTGAATTCACGAAATTAAGAAATTAGATACAATTTATTATGATTTATGAATTATGATATTTATCTCAAGATAAATTTAGTTATTTAGTATAGATACACCGAACAAAATTAAATTAAAGTACAAAAGTATGAAATATTTTTGAAAATAAACGGCTAATAACAATTTTTATAAAAAAAGTTAGGAAATTTGATTTTTTGGGGCGAAAGTTGTTTCTTGTAATGCATTGGACTACTGAGTATGTGTATGAACATCAAACATTAATCATAGAGTGTAATGAAGTACCAATTCTTCTATTCATAAAGGTCATAAATTGTCAAAAAAAAATTTACCAATCTGAGAGTCCAATCTGAGATTTTTTAAATTTTGTAAGGCATAATACTATATCTCATGTATTAATTTTATGGTAAATGAACATATGATATACACAAGCTAACTAGCCTAGCAATTGAATTGAGTTATACCTTAAAAAACAAAACAATAAAACGGCCTATTAAAGTTCAATCTTGAAAATTTAAAAACCATGCTAAATCTTTTCTAGCAATTTTCACATGACCTTAACTTAATTACCACAAAACCCGTATTTTAAAATTACAATGAATTCTCATAAATTTAGTTACTATAATAATTTTTATATATATATAAATATATGTATTTATATTTTGTACCGAAAAGTAATTTAATATTACCTTTATTTTCCAATTAATTTTCAGGGCCTTACCTAGAAGAATTAAAAAAAAAATTTTAATAAAATTAATTAAATTTTAAATAATAGTATAAATAAACAAATTTATTTTAATTAATACAAAATCTTTCCAAAAATAAAAAACATCAATTATTAAATTAGTCCATATTTAAAATTTATATAAATTCTAAATTTAATTGAAAGAGAAAAAAAAAACTTTAAAATTTTCCTACAAAAACTATCATTAAAAAAAGGAAAAGAGAAAATACTACTATTCTTTTTTTCTAATTTTTCAAGAGTCATTGACCCAAATTCAGATTGATTTAATAATTCTGATTTTGGTTATATGGGAGTACTTTGGGTCTACTTAATATGGAAAAATCAAAAGTTTTAGAGGTAAAATATTTTTTTTAAAGTTCCGAATCAATAAATCAATTATAAACAATGTAATACTATAATTTGATTTACACATTTTAAATATTAATTCATAAAAATGGTATAAGGTTGGTAGACCACATAAACATTAAATATATTGTAAAATATTTGCATTTTATTTATTGGACGTGAAAACTTATAAAATTTTCAGTTACAAAAAAAAACCCATAATATAAAAAAAAATATTAACGTTTTTCACTTGATGCTTGATTTCTAACAAATTTTTTGTATGAATTCACAAGTAATTGTTTAATTTATTGAAACATCCGAACATTTTCGGAATTAAATTGTTAATTAAAATATTTTTAAATTAGGAGAAATATTTGTAACATCAATTCAGATTTTTTTAATTAGCTTTTATTTCATTAGGTGTTATTTCGCGGAGCCATAAAATTAAAATTAAACTTAAAAAAAAGCCTTCTTGATATAAAAAATGTTTAATTAATTTCAAATGCACGTTTCAAAATTATTACATTTTTTGTAATGTAGTTCAATATCAATTTTAGATTAACAACAGTGAACTTGGAAAAATAATCACGAATCTATAATTTGGATTATATTAAAATCTTAAAGTTCAATTGAAGTGCTTGTGCATAGAATAAAGGAATAGAATAAAGGAATATGTATAAAAGGGACAGATTTATAAATGAAATTGCATAAAATGCATCTTATAACATCACAATATACAATTACAGATTAATATGCTATTGACCACGTACCATTCCTTTTTCAATATAAAATCAATTTTAAAGAACAATATGGCTTCAATGATTTAATAATAAAAAAAAGAAACTTCAAAAAAATAATAAAAATTTTATTTTATATTTAAACAATTTCAAGATATTTTTAAAGGGATAAAAGAAAAATGAAATCCTTAGAGCGGAAAAATTCCAACTAACTAAATACTTTTCAACTTTGATGTTTTATTAAAAACGGGATGAAATCATCTACAAATTCAATTCTGTTTAAGTTGTTACATAACACAATAATAACAATTTTCAAAATATAACTAATACAAATACACAATAATAACAAATTTATTTATTTAATTTAATTGCTTTTCTTGAAAATTAAAACAATAAAAGAAAATAAAACTAGTAAACGATTTAAAGTTTGCAAATAATGCAACATTGTAAAATGATAGAATAGCAGAAATATAATGAAAAGAAATTTTTACAGTAGAATCCCTTGGAAAAGTTTCCTTATTATATTTTCAAAAATTCATAGATTTAAAATTTGAAAGATAGTGTTGACGGATATGGTAGTTGCCTACATTTATTAAACTTTTCTTCATTTGTTCTCTAGTCCCAAAAAAGATATTTACTTTCCGAATTAAAGTTCAAATTCGGAATTGCTAGAAATAGATTCGAAAGTTCTAAAATAAAGTATCTAAATTTCGAACCTTTATACTTCATTATAGACAAGTCATTTATTTGAAAATAATTTGAATTTTAAAGTAATTTTTAAAAAGTTTTAGTACAAAATATTTCTTTTTAATTTGATTTGTAGCCATTTTTATTCTTAATTTTTAGGCAAAAGTTCTCTGAATTAAAAAGCAATCTTATTCTCACATTCTCAAACACATTCTCAACTTTTTAGATTCTAGGCTCGTTTATCGCAAGCAATTCATCGCGATGGAATTCATCGCAATCAATTCATCGCAAGCAATTCATCGCAAGCAATTCATCGTAAGCAATTCATCGCAAGCAATTCATCGTAAGCAATTTATTATTATTTAATTTTTTAACTCTGGTTGCCAGAACAATCGCGCGATTTTTTTTTTTTCTAACATTGTATATACAAACACACAAATAAATATTCTGGAAAAAGCGGTAATCCTGATTTAGAATTCAACTCTAAAATCCAATATTACATTAGGTATCGGATATTCATCGCAATAAACTTCGCGATGAATATTTCCTTGCGATGAATTGCTTACGATGAATTGCTTGCGATGAATTGCTTGCGATGAATTGCTTGCGATGAACTTTGCTGTGAATTTATTATTGCGATAAACTAGCCGGATACCACTTTTTATTTTATATTCTTAAAACCAAATTATATTCAACCCTTTTAAAGCAACATTCTATTGGTCAACATATTAATATTAGATAATGCAAAAAAGTTTGATTCTTTAGTATTTTGGACGATTTTAACTCAAAGTTTGTACATGACTCTTGAGAATCTTTATAAATTTTCTAACTACTTCTTTTACATTTTTTCTTTCAAATTTCTTATAAATTTACAAAACTTTAGCAAGTGCAAATAATTCAAGATATTAAAAATGAAAATTATTTTCCTTTATTATTAAAAAATACACAAATACATATTTATTAATAAACTAATACATAAGCAAAATTATTAAAAAGAAAGAAAAACTTTGCTTCAGGAAAGCTTCTTTGCTTGATGTAACAATAATGTACATAGGACGAAGAATGGACAAACTAACCATAACCAATTCGATATTGGTGAGGTTCAGTAATGTAATGTCGTTTTTGAAATATTTAAACATTTTGTAGTTGAGTTCGGTTACAAAAGAATTTTAGTAGGTTTCCACTATTGCTTTATATGTAGTTATAAATAATCTTTATTTTATTCTTTTGTATTATGATTACATATGTATTAGTAAACTCAAAAGGCAACATTCTTTGGATATTTAAAAAAAAAATTTTGTTTAATTATACGTATGACTATATAGTCAAGGGTATAATAAATTTGCCATTACGTTTGTGACGCAGAGAAGGAGGGGGGGTAGATATAGACTCAAGTGTATGGATCGGATCAGAATCGAAAAATAAATCGATTTAGCTATGTATGTCCGTCCGTCCGTCCGTCATCACGATAACTCAAAAAGTAAAGGAGCTAGGATTATGAAATTTTCACAAATTAGTTTTTATGCAAAAAACGGAATCGAGTTTTAAATGCAGCCATTTTGGTCCACGGGTTCGAGTACCTGCCATACAATTTCTAATTTTATATGAGATTAATCTATACCTATGGAAGCTGCGTGTCTGAAATTTTGCTAAAAGTAGTTTAGTATAATGGCCAAAGTTACTGCAAAATTTGGTTGGTCTACTGCAGAGGGTTCGAGTAGCTGCCATACAACTCCTTCTTTTATATGAGCTTTACACTACACCTGATGAAGCTGGGTGTCTGAAATTTTGCAAAAATAGTTTAGTGTAATGGCCAAAGTTACTGCAAAATTTAGTTGGTCTACTGCTGAGGGTTCGAGTAGCTGCCATACAACTCCTTCTTTTATATGAGGATTACACTACACCAAATGAAGCAGGGTGTCTGAAATTTTGCCAAAAATAGTTTAGTGTAATGGCCAAAGTTAATGCAAAATTTGGTTGGTCTACTGCAAAGGGTTCGAGTAGCTGCCATACAACTCCTTCTTTTATATGAGCATTACTCTTTACCTAATAAAGCTGAATGTTTGAAATTTTGCCAAAAGTAATTAACCGGATGATATAATGTATATGTTACGGTCATACGGGTATCCCAGAGTTGACACAGTCTACTCTACTACACTCTTCCTCGTTTAAAATGGTTTTCCCTTTTTCGTTTTGCATTTATCTTACAATCATGAAGAACAATTCTCATAGGTTGCATTTAAAAACTTAGAAATGATAGAACGATTATTGGGTGATCAAAAACATATTTTTTAAAATTCTATTTCCGCAAAACGCTTCTTTATCTTCGATATAATTCTGTGACAATATAGGACTAAATGTTGAATCCATTGGAGAAATATAATGATGCAGAAAAGATAGTTTATATTTTTCAATCTAACAGAAATCAAATTCTTTTATGACCTTCCATCATGTGACAATCAAAGAATGACAATAACAAATTATTACATTATATACATATATAATAAAGTGAAAATAGATGCATAGATATAATATCAATATATAACCAAATCACTGTATCCATGCTACCCTTGTCTTATTGTCATCATGTCACAATATATCGTACCCATGTTTAATTTTTTATAATACCGTTGACGAATAATGTAATGAAAATTTATCTTTGCTAAATTCAATGAAAATTAAATAAGATGACAGTTTAACTATTTTTTTCATTTGCTTTTGTTTAATTCTTTTAAAAAACGGAAATAACACAAGAAAAGTTGAAAATTTTCTAGTTGACTTTTTTCTAATTCCACAAAATTGAATTTTAATACAACAAGAACTAAAGTACTCTTTCTGGATTTTCTTATTCTTTAAAAACGGAAATCAAGGAACATTATAAGTCTCCCTTTGCTATTTATAATATTTTAAAAAATTGGAATTATTTTTAGTTTTTTTCATTAATGTGAGCTTTTATACACATCTGAATCACTTTGCTAAATTATGTCATATTTTTATCAAATATAGTTTTCTTTTTAGCGACTTAGAAATTCATTTTAATAAGGAATTTCATAAATTTATTAACAAGGACTTCTTACAGCTATAATGGTATTTCCCTTCTTCAGAATGTTCTTAGTTTAAGATTAACTTTATATTTTTCACATATTTTATTTTTAATATTCTTCAGATTATTTTTCTAGAATTTTTTATTCATTAAAATCATCTGTCATCTTAGTTTATAGTTTTATTTGCATTTCTTTAAGCTTTTAAGAAACTTTAAATTCAATAAAATCTATTTTCGCGCATTTTGTAACATTTATTTGCATTGCATACTTACTCTTCAAATTGCATTTTTACAAAAATGTAAGATGAATTTTCAAAGAAAACAATGAAAAGAAATTACACGAGAATAGAATAAGATGACAGATATGAAAATTGTTGCAAAGAAAATAAAACGATAATTGAATGTGAAAATAATGGAAAAAAAAAAGTAAAGTTACGAATTTAATTGCATTTAAGTACTTAGTTGTCATTTTATTAATGTACGTTAAGTTTAAATACAATCAAAGTATACTCAAGAATATTTTAAAATAACAAAAAAAAAAGCTAACAAAATAACAGAAATAAATTTGTATAATATTCAAAGTACTTATATGTATATATATATATAAAAATGAAAGGAAACTTTTATATAAAAACATTTTAAGAGGAGAAAATAATAGATGAAAATTTAATTGAAAAAACAATGAATCCATTTTCTTGAGTTTTATACTCCCCCAAAAATAATACAAGAGTATCTATATATTATAAATTACAAATTACTTAAATATGTAATCAAAAAATAAACATACTTTTGCATTAAAAAGCATTCATGAATAGAAATTTTATAATTATGAATGAAAATTATGATAAAAAAGTTGGTATGAAGTAATTTTTTTATGAAAAGGAGATGCTTAATACAGGCACAGTAACATTCGTACCAAAATATTTTCTGATTTTTCTGCAATAAATGCTAATTTAAATTTATATTCAAAATAATTAAGTACTTATGTAAAAAAAATATTATTTGTACTTTCTTTTCTGATATTATATTCATAAGTAATGTAGAAATTTGAAGACTCAACTAAATAAATATATAAGTAGGTAAATAGCTATTTATATACGTATTATTTCCAACTAATGTTTTCTGAATTATTAATCAAAACTTGCGTTAGTCTATTCCACTTTTTCAGTGACAAAAATTATATATATATTTATATCGAACGAATTTGTTAAAAAAAATAAAAATAACTTCAGATTTAATTAAAAATATTCTTTATTATTAGTGTTTAATACATCTGATTTTTATTACAATTAAAACAAGTCTCCTCTATTTCTCAAAAATACATTTTTTTTTATAATTTTAAAATCAACGGTACTTTACTTTACCTTACTTACATTATATTTTCTTATATTTAAAATTATTACCATATATGGTAATGATAATGGTACAAATTATTAATATAGGAACAAATAGAAATTAAATGTAGAATATTATAAATTGGTATAAAAATATAATAAGTAGGGACAAGTTGACCAGTGATAGGAATATAATAAATAGGGATAAGTTAGCTATATATAAAAATTTAGAATAAGCAGTGCATTTTGAATTGAATCGATTTTCACAACAAGTAATACTATTTCATTGAAAATTTTCAATAAAAATGAACAGAACTTTTTAAAAATTTGATAGTTACAGCTCAATGCAACAGTTTACTATCAGATACTGTATTTAATCTCTGTTAAAAAATAAAAACAAAATCGCTTAGCGTACTAATTTTAATATTCTAAGTATATAACAACTTAACTTTTGTTAAGACTTTGAGAAAGTCTTATCCAATTTGATTGCAATTAAATTAATTTCAATATCTAGTTTTTTACTTACTGCTATAATTATTTTATAGTAAAATTGCCATTTATTAAATTTTCATTTTATAAGTATACAATTTTAGTTTATTTATTGATACTAACTATTGATAAGAGACAAGTAAAAATTATAATGTGGTTAAACGTATTTGATATTTATTTTACGTAATGTAAATTTATTCATTAAAATGTATCTTAAATGTTATTTTATTAAACAGATTGAAGAATTAATAATAAAATTCAATTTAAGAAAAAGTAAATTAAAAATAGATATATATATATATATATATATATATATATATATATTTAATTATATAAATGTATTAATTTATTAAATAAATGTATGTAGGTAAAGTTATAAGAACTAAAAATATTTTCTTTATTTTGGCACTTATTAAAAAGATTAACTTGAAACATATAAAGCTATTGTAATTTTGGATTTTCTAATAAATTCTAGAAATACTCAAGTGTTGTTGATTGTAATTTAAAACTTATTTATTTAAAAAAAAACACATCAATAAGAAGGTATATGATAAACCAAACTGTTTACATTAATATATAGATACTTATTTACCCACTTTTTGGATTAAATCTTGTAAAGACTTTCTTTGGCCTTTTTATTTAATTAATTTTTAGTAATCGGAAAACATAAATTTTTAAATATTAACTATACGTTTAAGTTGATAAACCAGTTCAATTCTTTAATAAAAATTGTTATTTATTATTAATTTTAATGTATTTAAAATTTAAAATTGAATAAATTAATTATTATTAATTAGTAGAGATATCTTCAAACTGTGTTGATTCAGATAAATTAACTTAAATTAAAATGATAGTTTCATCTTGATACAACCATGTAGTAGATGTAAGATACCAATGCTTGACAACCATGTTAGATAAAAAATAACTTACATAAGTATGTTCATTATTTTAACCAATTATATAATATTGAATGTTTATATAATTGTAAATAATATTACGTAAGTATATAAGTATATATTTATGCATTTATAATCCAATAATTCTAAAAGGTTTAATTATGACATTTATCTTATTAAATTAATTCAAAAGCTATGTAATTAAATACTTCACATACACCCAGCCACCCCACCATAATAATGTTTATGAACGACTGACTAAATATCAATTTATCGTTATTAATTTTGGTTTTTATCCATTTCATTTCACCTAGGTTCAGGTGATATAACAGTATTACCATATTAATTGTTACATATATTATTAATCGCCATAATTATTTGATCCTATAAATTTGATTAATCATTTTAATAATAAAATAAATTTATAAATTAAATAAGTCAACAAAAATTAAATAAAAGAGATAGCAATAAATTATATAAATAATATAAGTATATAATATATATAACTAAAAATATGCATATAAAATTTTGTTATACAGATTACAAATTGATTGAAAGTTATTAATTTGTTTTTTTTTTAAATTAACATCAAAAGCATTATTTTAATTATTTATTTTTAGGGTTAGATTATAGTGTTTTTAGGGAGGGTTTAAGTTAAACATATGATACACCGGTTTTGTATTAAAACTGCTAATATTTGGAATTTGGAACCTTAACAGATTTATTTTTTTTTAAATCTATAAAAGACAAATTAAATAATTATTAGAGAATCTTCTTAAGCTGCTGCAATCTCAAAAAGTAGGTCTTTAATCGTTACATATATCGATATAATAACCAAACAAGAAAACTTATTTTATTGAATACTATATTTGAATTTATAACTCTTCTTTATAACATTTACTAGCATACTACTTATACTAAGTTTAAAGTATTTAATCATCAACATTATTATGTCCAATTGAATGTCCCTATAGAATTGTTGGATGAAACACAAAAATTAAAATATAAGCTCAACTTTGTCATTTCACTTTGCTCCTGGGAATTTCCTTTTGGTAATTCCAAACACAAAATATTCCAATAACCAAATTTATTAAAGTAATTAGCAATGTTTTAATTTAATTAAATGGTTGTCTATAACTTAAATAAAGGAAATGTTTACGAGTATAATGTAAAGCCTTTAAAATAGATGTACATTTCGTATAATCGTAGGTAATTACATATAGTTAATTATTTTTACTATCACAAAAATAAATGGACAGAACAATTTTGTTTTTTTTTTTTTCAAATTATTTTATTCGTACTACAACATCTGTCAACTGACATTTCAAATATAAAAACTAAATTAACTGAACGCTCCCTTTTCTTTCAGTGATAAACATTATCATAAAAGTTATGGAATTTGTCTAATAATAGAATAATTTAATATACCGGAAATCGATTTCTTCCAATTTTGTTGTTAATTTATTATCCAATTTTTTTTCAATGTTGGAAAACGATTTTTACGAAAATTTATCAATTTGATTTTATGTCACATTTGTTTAGGTTTCGTAAGGTATTTAAATTTTCTATTTGAAAATTTTATTTTGTTTTAGTATAATGTTAAGAATCTAGTAAATTTAGAGTTCTGCAGGTTTGTGGATCTAATGAAGAATCGAGAACTTATAGATGAAATTCATAATTGATGGAATATAATCAATTAATCAGATCACAAATACATTTCTTATTTTAAGAATTAATTCATAATTGTAAGTACTCGTTCGGGCAGATTTAGTTATAAGAATAAGTCACTAGTTACTCGGACTGTTATTTATAAATCAAATGTTTTTAAAATATCATTGGTTATGATAATTTTGAAAGCTTGTTGCATTTTAGACTCGGGCTTAATTAAACAAATTGAACTAAAAAATATTTTCCATTTTCTAATTAAAAGCACACACACAGACTCTACCTCTTTTTAATGCGGTAAAATTTTCTAAGTGTTAAATGAACAAATAAATACGGCAACATTTAATATGCCAAGCTTTACAGCCATATTTTGTCAATAATTTGTTTTCAATATCAAATTTGAAAAATAATTTATTATTGGAACAGAAGAGAACCGAAGATCTCAACTTGTCACCAAGAATTCCAATTCATTTCAATAAAATTCAAATACATACATATTGTGTGTTTTCTTAATTTTTTTCTTAAACTTTGTATTGAAATTGAAATGTCAATCTAAAATTAAAGTTGTAAATATATATATGTATATAAGTATATACTTAGTTACATAGTTAAGTATTTTGGGTTTTTTATCATAAAATAGAAACTACCCATATAATCAGCATGTTTCTCTTATTACCTATATGATCATCTAAATATCATTAAGACCAACATTCGATATCTATATCTACCTAGTTCTGATTGGTTTTATCGATTTTAGAATTCAGTAAATGGTTTTTACTTTTCCAAAACTACGTTTAGATTTTCACCTGTCGTATCAAAAAAAAATTTTAAAAATTGTTCTTCCATGAAAATTGTACAACAAATCAAAAAACAAAAAATTAATGAATCATGAATCGATACCGAACCTTATAAATTCCTACAACATTTCATCAGTTTTCATCTTCAACTTTATTTTTTTCTTTATTTTTTCATAAATGTCATTTGACTTAAATCCATCACACGTAAATATGTATTTAAAATTGAATGATATATTTTTCATTAAATACAGAATGAAAATCATATACGAGTATATATACATATATATATCTACCTAACCCCCTTTTCAATTCAGATACTATTAAATATTTTTGAATAAATACTGAAAATGTAATTATTTTTGTTCGATATTTAAAAAAAAAAATTTTGAATAAAAACGAAATGAAAATTGAGAACAAATCATTTAACCCTGAAGTAGAAATTTTCCTAATATTTAATTTTGTCAGTTTAAAAAATATTAAGTATAAATGTATGTATGTAATATGTAATAAATTATTTTTTTTTTCATTCTTAATGAGATTTTTTATTGAAAAATTTTAATTTCCTGGCGCGACACTGATGGTTTACAAATATATGTATCTATATATATATACTTAGTAGATATAAGATTGCAATGATTTCAAATGTAAACTAATGGTAAACTACATATTTATTAGGAAAATGATTTTTCTCATTTTCATAAAATTTTCATACTTATGGGTTTCAAACATCATACTAATTTATAATTTACTTAAATAGAATATTTTCATAAATTTTTTAAAAATATTAAAATCAAGATTAAAAAAACAAATTTCAGTAGAATATTAAAAATGAAATAAGTACGCGAATATTGACAGTTCAAAGATTGATTATTTAATTTTTTTTATTCTAAATAAAATGAAATTTTTTTTATCAATAAAGTTCATATAAAACTATAAATTCGGAATCTGTCGTGCATCATTTTTGATCGATCTAAAGTTCAATGAAAAAACAATGAATTACGCTGTGCACGGTATTTCTCAATTGCAATCAACTTATATTAATTAAAACTTGTCCGTTTGTTTGTGTACGTGTACACGTTTGTATAAACTCCTAAACTGCTCAGTCCATTATTTTGAATTTCTTAAATAAGGGTCTTTGTATGCGGTGAGTGTTTTTGGGCTAAAAAATGAACTTTTACGGAACGCCAAAATAAGGCTGTGGTGTAAGTATTTAAACTCTTTTGTTCTAAAATAAAAATTTGAGCGATTTATTTCAAATTTATATAAGACGTAAAGCTATTTGACAATGGGTTTGACTCTATTAACCAACTTGGAATTTATTAAACCAAAAAAAATTCTTAAAAGAATTTTTGTCGAGTTCCGTTTCGTTTATTCCATTTATACACAACAGTATTTGCTTTAAACTAGTTTATTTGCTTTAAATTAGGAAACGGTTTGGTTGACTTAAAAATTTGTATTCTTGTTTGCTGTTTGAAAATGGAGTTGACTTTATTAACAGACTTAGAATTTTTAACCCATATTGACTTCACGACGATAGCAAAGTTTAACACTAAATTTTAATAATTTAAGTCATATTCTTGAATTAGCATTCATACCATGTGAAATTTTTGTCCCAGTTTTTTCCAATAGCATTCAAAAGCATCCAACTTCAATTTAAAAACCAATTGGGAAGCGGAGCAATACTCGCTATTTGTTAGTAATATATAAGCAACTAGATAACTAACTACCTTTGGGTTTATTAAAGTTTATATTTTTAACATTTTTGTCTGCTCTTATTTTATCTAGCCTTAAATGGACAACAAAAAAAAGTTTTTTCTGAATAAGAATTATTTTTAAAATAAGAACAGACATACTATATAAGTAAAAACTTTAACCCAAAAAATTCCAATCCAATTAATCAACCATATTTAGTAAAGCTGAAAACTACTTTTTTAAAATATTTTATTTTAAAAATGATTAATGTTTAAAGGTGCTCTCACTAATTTGTTTAATTACACTTTTGGTTATAAAGAACCAAAAAAAGAAAGAAAATAAAAAAGAAAGTGAAGCAAAAAGTTTGTCGAACCCTTAACATAACAACTATTCTTTATACTTCATTTAGACTTATTTCAAAATACGCCGTAAACAAGATTAATACAAAAGTTAAACTTTTTGTTACTTTTATATTTTTTTAGTCTAGTTGCAATTTATTATAGATTAGATTTTCCATTGTTTCCTTATTCTTTTTGTATTTTAGAAGTGTTTCCTTTTTTTAATATAAAAGCATGAAATAAACCCATTAGAGTTCTCTTTTCCATCTTATACAATAACTACTGAGTTTTGCATATAACTGAAACATAAAACATATTAAAATTCTGTTGATAAAAAATGTGCTTATACAAGGTGTCCTATCATATCAGGTGAAAACTTTTTTAATTAATTTAAGAGACTAGAACTTTCTTCCAAAAAATAATATTTCAGTTTACACATTAAATTTAAAATAAATAATATTACTTGATTTTAAGTTCAATTTAAATATGATTTTAATTTAATTTGTGTACTTATATAAAAATATTATCAAAGCGTGAATTCTGTAAAAATTGACCATGGAACCAAACTGAGCTAAATATTTTTTTAAATTTTACAACAATTTAAGCTATTGCGAGAAATACATTCTTTATTTGAATTTATATGTAACTGTCCATATTGATGAAAATATTACTAGAACTTGAGTTATACAAATTTAGAACAAATTTTGGCACATTACAATAGGAGAGTGGAAGTACTTATAATTGTTAATGATTCTGTGACCATCTGAACGTTTATGATTTAAAAAAAAAAATCTTCACGATTCCCGAGAGAATAAAATAATTTTCAGCAATTCTCAATAGAAAGCGTTTTGTGTAGTTTGCAACTTTTAGAACTAGAATAAATCAGAACTTAAGTGAAGTAAATTTCTAATAAAGTTAAAAACTTGCTCTCTCTTAAATTCAAAAAATTACAAGTTTTTAAAAGTTCACAGTAATTTATATTTTAAAATAAATTATATATTTTTGCAAATAATATTTCAATTAACTAAGAGGGCACCCTATTTTCATATATTTGCAAAATATAATTGTAGTAAAACTTCTTCAATTCTTTCATATTTTACATAATGAATACAGTTACATACTTATTTATACTTTAATTCTTGTACACAATATGTAACACCTAGAAATGTTCTTAATGAGATTATTTGTATTATTTTTTTATGTCGCTAGGTTGTGTACGTTGCCTCTCTTTTCTGTAATTACACTATATGTATTTACGAAAATGTAAATTTGTAGCAAAGAAGTGTTTTTTTATTTACATTTTAACTTACTTAGTAGAGTGGAGATATGAGGTACTCGACTTCATTTTTGTTATCATAATTAAAATATTCGCGAGTGATAAAAAAAAGTATATAGAAGAAAAAAATAATTTTTAAATAAATAGATGACTGTTGTACAACCATTAACATGCACTTAATTTGGGAGCATAAGAACATAAAATAATAAAGTAAAAGATTTTAATAAAATAAAAATTAAAATAAATAACAAAATAATTTAATTTAATTCATTTATGAACAAAACCAACAGGAAAAAATAAACCATCCAACAACAAAAAAAAACACACACACACACAAAAGAGAAGAAATTAAAAATAAAAGTTAATGATGCGATACTTTTTAAATTAATATAAACGACTATTTATTTATTATAGAGTTATTTATTACGAAATAAATATAAATATGCAATGAATAAGTACTTATTTAAAAGCAAAAGAGTTGAGCTGAATACGTGCTGAATAAGTGCTTTCACACTTGTGTTAAAACATTATTAAAAATTAAAATAAAAGTACTTAAACTAATTTTAATGCATATATATATATATGTACATATATATATACATATACAATACATATATATATATATAAATCATAAATTACATTTACTTAAATACTTATGTAAAATTAATGAGATTTCTGCATTAATAGAGATGTTAATGTGTCAGCGTTTAACAAAATACAAAAACAAATGAGTTCATTGTTTATACTTAACTGCATTTACAATATAAGTTATCTTACGTATTCAAATAAAAATCAGAAACTTTTTTTAAATAAAAATAGTTTAATTCTTACCAAAGACAAAAAAATTGTGAAATAGATAAAATGAATAGTAATTTGATTTGATTAAATTTGTACTAAAAACGAGACCCATTGAAGATTAATTATTTAAATTTAACTTTAACAGATTTCCGCCTCGTGAAATTTAATCAAAAATAAAACAAAAGCAATAACTCCTAACCTTGTTTATCTTATGGATTATAGTATTGAAGCGATTGAATATCAGCTTAAATAGTAATAATTACATTTAAAATTTTCATTAATTAATAATATGAAATTATTAGTAGCCGAAGATTTTGGCAAGATGTTCAGGTGTTGAAATGAAAACTGCAGATAACAAAATAATTTAATATCGTACCCGTTCTTCATGTCCTTCAAGTTCTCATTCTTCGCCTACCCTTCACATTCAACATTGTAAAATTATAAAGCTATTCACTTATCGCCGAATTTTAGACAGAGTGAAACTAATCAAATTAAGGTGCAACAAAATATTGAAATATAAATTAAATTATGTAATTAAATAATAATAATACAACAGGCCCTTAAAATGCTATTTGAAAAATCGATCAACCATTAAAACCACAATCAAATTACTACAATTTTTAACTAATAATATCTTTAATTATTCATATAGTTATACCTATATAACTAACGTATATACTTATATAAAATTTTATGTAAATGTTAAATGGCAATTTAATTTTTAAAACTATATTATTAACACATAATCTCCATTTATAGATGCAGAGAAGTGTACTTGTTTAATACTTTCAAATGTTTTTGGAAATTAATTTTTAATAACAACCAATTTTTCCTCATTAATTGATTTTTCACTGTGTTTTTCCACTTGAAAGCATTTTCAATTTATAAATTTAATTAATACACCTTTATTTAAAAATATATAATACTATATACTTACCTATGATCGGATTTTATTCGATTTTAAAATAAAAATAATTAAAAGTTAGCCTATAAAATAAAACGATTTAATAAGTTTAATTATAATTAATTCTATTCATTCCATTGATAGTTTTTATTTTGAAAATTAAAATAAAATGAAATGTGTAACTAATATTTCAACTGATTTATAAATTTACAGCTAAAAAAATAATTGAAAAATCTTAATAATTGTTGATGAGTTGATTCCATTTGCACTTTATTTCGTAATTAACATTTGTAATTTAACCATATAAAACAACATGGATATATTTATATATTCAGGTCTAATTTTAGGCAATTAAATGAAAAATACTATTATCTAAAAGTGATACTAAAATGCCATACTTTGTTTTAAAAACTTCTGTTTTTTTAAGAGGCACTGCTTATACATAGTGCCAAAATAGCCATTTACGCAACTATTGTTTTCTTTCAATTTTTCAATTTTATTCAACTGTTCATTTCAATTTCATACACAATAGTCAAATAAAAATCCATTGTTCCTACACATTAGAATTTGATTTATAAAACTCATAGTTATCAATTTATATATATATATATAACTAGATGAAAGAAGCTCTTAAAACTTAGTTAGAAGGAAAATATTTATTACGAGAAAAATTCAATATGACCGACCTCTGATGCATTGTTCTCATTTTTAAAAAAAGAAAAAATTTATTTTGAACAAAAGAAAATCAAAAACAACACTTGAACAGTTTTCTATTTTTCATTTCATTCTTTTCCTTTTCTATTATATTTATTTTTTTCATGTGAACTAAACTACAAAAGCCATAGACGAGAATTGTGGAAACAAAAACATATCCAACATGCCTACGAACGCAAAATCTTGCATAAAACTATTTTTATCACTTATAAGTTATAACTATAGGCAAAATCAGGTTCAGACGTTCCCACAAGTTAAATAGCATTGTCCACACCAAAAAAAAAAAACAACAAAAACTCTACTGTCAGCAAAAAATAGCAATATCAGAGGGTTATTTTGACCTGGAAAACACAATAGAAAACAACAATATTGAACTAATCAACTTAACAATCAACGAACAAAGTCAACCAATGGAGAAATTTTTAATTCAGTATATTTATATATTATGTATATTCATTGAAATCATCTTCAGAAAAGCCTTCAAAAGAATTCTAAATCATTTAATACAAGAAAAAATCACACATCATATTCAATTCTTTCTTTAGACACCACTACTATACCACTTTATCCTTACTAACCACTCTTATCGCTTTATTACAGTTCATTCTATTTTGTAATTTTATTATAACCTCAGGAACAATTGAAATTAAGATTTTTTACAACAATATCCTAGAATAGAAATATAGAAAAAAAAAAAGCTTAAACACAAAATTATAGATCCTTTTCCAACTCACTTGATTTTTCGTCTATATCAGAAGCTATTATTAGTGTAAAAAGTAGCCATTGGCATTTAGTGTATATAAGTTACTATATATAAAGTATATTTAAGTATATCTTTATTTCATTGTGTAACTAAATGGGTGGAAAAGAATACTTTAATGAGCTTTAATGTTCATAATTTGAATACTTAAATAGTAAATAGGGGATGCAACACAGACCATCACATCAGCCACAGTATGATATTATGTATTACCCAGTAATTTGTTGAATGTTTGAATTCTATCATAAAAATTTAACAGAATCCACTTAACAACAAGTGTTGATCTAATGTATCATACATTATGGATTAAAAAATATTGTTGTGCTAGTGATTTTTTATCTTTTTCATTTATTTTAAATATTAAATTAGTAAAAGTAGATTAAAAAATAATGAAATTATAATGTAAACAAGAGAAATATAAAGAAGAAAGTACGAACAGAGGGGTTTGTGAAGACCCATAATAATGCCTACGAATTTTGCAAAATTTTACATTTATTAATAAACATACCCAAGAAAACTAAATTAATTTAAAATTTTATAAGTTTTTTTAATCCCAAAGTTATCACATTTTCATTATTATTACTTTTTTAATCATAACTTTTATTATAAATTTGGGTTGAAACTGTAGTATTAATGTATTCTTTTTATATTTTACCTATCCTTAATCTTTATAGAATAGTTTTTATCTTATGAGTAACTAAGTAAATATGTATACATATTTACTGTATTTAATATAGTAAGTTTTATTAATTTTAATAAAAATAATTCATTAACAGCATTAAAAACAGATTTATGAGAAATGATATGTGCCAAACTTGCAATAAGTTCTTTTGACAAAGCTTCGAAAACTTCAAGTTGTTTTAAACATTCTTATTTTGCTGTAAAAAATTTAAAATGTTCGTATTCGAAATTAATTTAAATATTATATTTACAATTTCACAAATATTGTTTAATCTGATTGACATAGTACAACAGTAGTATTTAAAAAATATTTAGATAAGTTTTAAAGTAATATTAAACATTTCAGAACACATTGATAGTCTAAACATTACCAGTATTCGATATCACCAAATGTCTAAGTTTGAATTAAAATGTTAAAGTCTGAATTTTTAATCCAAAAATTATTTTTGACACCTACGGATGTCCATAATATTGATAAGATAATATAAAGGCAAGTTTTGGATTTTATCGAGTTTCTTTAACTCAAACAAGTACCGGTGAAGGGCGTAACTTAATTATTCTTATTAAATTATCTTACGCATTACTTAATTATTCTTATTAATCCAATTAATCGGTTTAATAAAGCAAAACCTGTATATTCCGCCCCTAGGCAAAACGAAATTATAGTTGATATAAATAAGTTTTATAAACAAGTCAACAAACAAACAGACACACATTTTTATGTGCATTTATCACAATTTATATCTCTAACAAAACTTAAAAATAAAAAAAAATCTTCTATTGACATTTCACCCTCTTAAAATGTCACTTTAAAGAATTATAAGGCATACTTGCTATAATTAATATCAACAATCTAGATAATTAACACTGTTTATTGACTCTCCATGAATCTTAGCATTAAAAGAAAAGCAAAACAAAAACAAAAAAAATCCATTAAAAATATTTATTTCAAGTACTTAACTGACTTTTAACCTACATCTAAGAATTTTATTTTCATCTCTTCATTTTATCGTCCATCATGATTCATGTTAATTTCCTAATTAACTGTACAATTTTATTATGTATATACTTATATATACAAAATTAATCTTAAAATTATGTACACATGTGTATTATATATTTATTATAAAGTATATACAAGTAGTGTTTTCTTAATCACGAACTAATATTACCTACATGATAAGAAAATTAACACTTAAAACTAACAGACGCGAAATCATAATTTTTATATGTACTTACTTATGTATTTTGTATATTATATACTTTACTTAAATAAATTGATTATATACTTTACTTTAAAAATCGTATGACTATTGGTCTAAAATTGTGTCAAAATTATTGATTAGTAGCATAACTCTGATACTTAATGAAGCTAGATGTATGAAATTTTGCCAAAAAAAGTTTGGCTTTATGGTCCAAGTTTGGTCTACTGCAGTAAGTTCGAGTAGCTGTCATACAACTTTTTGTTTTATATGGATATTAGTATAAACCTAATAAAGCTGGATGTCTAAAATTTTGTCAAAAGTAAGTAGTTATAGTAATCTGAATAAAATTTAATCGGTGTAGTGGAAGAAGTTCGAAAAACTGCCTTTCAGCTCATATTTTCTTTTGTACATGGGTCATTTTTTTTTTTAGTGCACATTTCAAAATTTTAAAATTTTAAATTATTTTTCTTTTTTTATGAGCCATGGTATTTTATTAAGAAAGTTTATAGTTTTCGCTACAATATTCTGAAGAGAGCTGAACACTTTTGTCAAAATTACGAATTTTAGAACAAAATTAGTAAACTGAGCTCCGCAGATTTGTCCATTGCGTTACTAAAATGTAAAATGTTATATAAATGTAAAAAAAACAAATAAGAAAAGAAGTAATCAGCTTTTCGTATTTTATTTATTATAAATAGAAAATTGCTATTTAAAAATTAATAAAAAAAAGTATATAAGTTAAAAAAATTTGAAAATTTATGTCCGTCGTGTTACTTTTTATCAAAAAAATTTCAAAAAATATTGAATTTCGCTGTTACAGCAAGCACGTATAGAATATTTCATATCACATTAAAATACAAATAATATTTATATATCATTTTAATTAAACAAAACTTAAATAAAGTATCTTAAAATTAAATGAAAATAAAAATAAAGTCTTTGTAAGCAGGGACAAAAGTAACACAGTGGACAAAAAAGTAACATAGGGGACTCTAGTCAAAAAAAAAAAATTAATTAAATACATTAGCATTGAAAATTATAAAGAAAATGTTAAGAAATTGGCGAGGAGCTTGCTTTTCAATCAGATTTTTATTTTTGTGATAATATTTCACTTTTTATAGCCTTTTTTTTTATAGCCGTCTTTAAATCAAGTTTTCGTCTTTCCCTCTACCTCCTCTGCTTTTTAGCAGGTGGGAAAGATTTTTTTTATTGGGTTTGGGCATATTCTATTAACAATTAATAATATTATAGCATTTTTTTTTTAGAACTATACCAATTTCTTACCAATAAGTCCACTGCGTTACCAATTTGTCCATTGCGTTACCGCGCTAATAGTAACACAATGGACAGGTAACGCAATGGACAATTTTACTGAATTATTTAAAAATATCATAATTTATTGAACACATAATATAAAAATTAGTTTTTTCTAAAAGTGCTCTTTTTATTACTTTATATTTTATATAATAAAATATTTTAATTTGTATTTAAGTCGAGATAAACTTGGTAACATAGTGGACAATTAATAAAAATACATACTTATACGTTTTGGAAAATTTAATTTTTTTTTAATTATAGCTATTTTTTTGAAAACTTTTCAACAACAGAATAAAAATAATAAATAGTTTTTGACAAATAACAAGAGCCGCGCAACTTATTTAAGAAACAAACCGTTTTAATTTAAAAAGTAATGCTTCGGTAACACAATGGACAAAACCTAGGGACATCATTTATTTTGCTAAAAAAAAGGTTAAACAAAATTTGTACCGCTTCTAAAATAAAAAAATTAAACTTATAATAACTATAATTTAGAGTCTTGATTACCCAATTTATACCAAAGGCAGTATTAACAGAAAAAATTAATCCAAAAGTCAAAAAATTAAGCTCGGGGACATAGCATTTTGCTATAGGTACCGTAGGCTTTTTTAATTTTTAAGAAAAACTGTTTAACATAGAATTTTCAAATGAAATGGGGGCAATGGGGAATCGTTTGTAAAATTAATATTAATTATTAATTTTTCTGTATTTTACTTATTTAAAAAATTATAAAAAAATTGATTCCAGGACATGAAATGTGCAATAAAAAAAAAAATCACCCACATAACTAAAAGCCTAATAAGTTATGTATTTAAAATTTTACAAAAATTAATTAACCGGATGATCTAATGTGTAAGTATATTACAGTTATACAGGTATGCCAGAGTTGGCACAGTCTAATCTACTACATTCTTCCTCGTTCTTACATAAAATTGGAAAAACGAAATTAAGTAAAATCATACTATTCTTTTATATTTACGAGTACTTCGGGTAGACTTTATATATGTATTTGTATATATGTACTTTAATGATGAAACCTAATATCAAAAGTGCTAAAATTTACGGTAAATAATAAAATAAAGGTGGAGAAAGAATCTTTTTCAAAAGAAAAGAATAAAAAATATACGGTAAAATTATTAAGAAAAATAGTAAAAATAATGAAATCGTCTTTCAGGTTTTACAACTTTATGAAAAAGTGAAAAAGTTTATTAACCCCCGTGATCCTATATAATTACTGTCGTAAAAAAATGTTATTAAGTCCTTTATACGTTTACGTATTTTTCAATCTAAACGCAAGGTTCAATTAAAATTTTTTTACTTTAGAAAAAAAAACATTGGCAACAATAAACATTACTGTAAAATAATACCAAAATAAACATAATAAACGATAGAATTGTATATCTAATGCTCCTGATGGCGATAATAACAGCTCAGGTTACAATTTTACTATATATAGGTTCACGTACACGGTACCTTTTTATTTTTTTACAGTTAAATTTTAAGGTGAGTTTATTATAGATTTTGGTATAAATTTTTTTTTATCACTTTTGACTTTTCAATGTAACTGGAGAACGTACAGAATAATTACACAGTAGTACCAGCAGAACCACGAAATAAATCATTAATATATATATAACAATACATACGTAAGTTTAAATATTTTTCTTTCATCGTTAATTCGAAGTACTTAACAAAGCTGAAATAAAGGCAAACTGGTACCTTAATAAAAAAATAAGACAAAAAAAAAAGATCTCAGTTTCCCACTAGCTTTAATTATGGAGATTACGAGTGCTTTCAACAGTACCCAATAATTTAAATACACTGGTATTATCAAAGAAATTTAATGCTACTTATTATTCAGAAAGTTAAATTAATAAATAGAATATGCTTCACCAGATTATTGTGGATTATATCCACTAATAAAAAGTACAATCTTTTGTTAATCTTAAAGTTAATGTAGATTTAATAAATTTATTATAAATATCAAAATTTAAGATTTTCAGTAAGTTAAATTGTAATTCAGTAAGTTTAAATATACTTTTTTTTTTATTCCTTGTCCACTCCTTTAAGGAGTATAGGGCATTCACTAAATTATATTCACTAAACCGTTGATTACTCGGCTGTAACTATTGTATAAGATTATGAATACACAAATGTTAATTTTATGCGCCATCTATATTATCCTGCACAAAGGTTTATATTAAATCTTATCTTATATTACGATATAATTATACAATTTTACGATATTTTTGTATTAGATATGATTAGATTATCTGACCGGAGTTTGAACCTGAGATTTTCCGCATGAAAGGCTGCATCTTTACCATTACGCCATTGGTCAGATATTCCATTTAATAATTTTATTTATTATTCATTTATATATTAAAGTTAATTTAACTATACATATATTAAAAAAAAAAAAAACAATTTATCACATAATTTTAAATAAAATTTTTACGAATATCCATCAAATGAAATTAATTCTGATATTCCATTACTAATCTTAGAATTTAGATTTTCTTTGAAAAACATTTTCCCACATGCAATATATCAAAGTATGTCTCCCTCATCAAATTTATTAACCTTAAATATATTTTTTTTCCATTTTGTGTTCACCCTTGATAATTTCTAATTAGTTTCTTCTTTTGTTTCATTCATTTGTATCCCCATTTGATTACAACTAATAATATTAAATATAACAAAATTACGCAAAATCGAAAGCTAAAATAAAATAAAAAAAAAAACGTTTTCCTTTGAGAGAAAATTAATCCAATTACATAAAAAAAAAAATTTCAACTTTAACCTTGAACTAAATCATTTACCATCCATCCCGATCTATTTTGAAAATTCAAAGAAAATTTCAAATCACATGAGAAAACAATATGAAAATTACGAAAAAATGAAAATCTTTTGACACTTACCGCTTTCAAAACGCTAAAAACCAAATCCCTAAGGCAAAACGTCTATTAATTTTTTTTTTTTTTATTTAATGCTTCGTTTTAACTTCATTCAATTTTTTCTTACAATTTTAGTAATATAGCTATAGATTCGTATCTTTTTATCATTCAATTTAATAAAAACCATTTTTTATTTTTCACTATGTGTCACTTACAATGACACATCAAATTTCTATTACCAACTAAAAAAACAAAGTAAAAATGTAAAATTTATTTCATGCGTTAATATTTTGCGCAAAAATCCAAAATTAAAAAAAATAAAATACTGAAATATAATAGAATCAAAGAATCATTTTAATACTGGTGAGACCCAACTAAACAGAAATGATTCATTGTCTATCCTATTTTTTGACATTCTCTTGGTCTCAATATAAAATATAACAAATTGAATTGTTAAACACATCTCGTATCAATTTGTCGGATTTTTTTTTAATTTGATTCTTTAATTTTAATCTCTTATGATTTCTACTCGTGGTTCGGGCTTACAGACGTTTTTCAAAAAAAAAATCCAAACCGGTGGAATAACAGAACAATATTATTAAAGCAAATAAAATATAATGCAACTAGTTGTATAACTGTACCTATGTGTCAAACATCTCGTATCAAATTTAAAAAAAGAAAATACAAAAAAAAAGATTTAAGTTTTTGCAATTGTTATCATATTACAATGTATGTCATTAATGCTAATAGGCATCCACCAGATACTTAGTATAAAAAAGTAACAATGTATTTATTACGTAAAGGTAGCTTATTATTATTATTATTATACTTATGACACATTTATAAGTAAGACCTTTTTATAAGATTGAAAAAAGTGCGCAAATGTAACACAAGCATCAATATGAATGTAAAAATAAAAAACATGACTTATAGTTACTAATAAAATAAATGTTATCACTTCCTAATTGAGAACTATTGCACAATATACATCTTTTCCACTACCTACATTATTTTCCGGAGTAGTGTCGGAAACTCTTAAGATATAAAGATGTCAATAAGGGTCAATTAGGAAGTGTCTCTAATTCTATTTTCTAATAGACAATTAACTACTTAATTCTGTAAATTAATTAATTAGAAGCAAATAAATAGCTTCGACTGCAGTTGAGCAAATATCTTTAGGCACAGACTAGCTATTAGGCAAGTTAATCACGGCTGGACCAAAACTAAATTGTTCTTACGTTAGTACGATTGTTTCAAAATTTTCCAAATTAGATCAAATTTTGTTTTTTGCGAACCTTCTAATGTTTGTAAAGATTGACACACAGACAAACAAACAAGTTCAAAAAATTTTATTTCAAAAAAAATTTCAATAAATCATTTCATCATGTTCACGATTTTTAATTAAAACACTCCTCTCGATTTCATAAATTGATACTGAAATCTGTTACCCATGTATAATAGAATTTCTTAACGGAACGGATTCTTATATAAAATAATAAAAGTAATTCAAGAATAAGATTTCAAATGGAAGGGTCAATCAACTCACGAAGTACGATCCTAATAAGAAACATAAACAATATAAGAACAACAATAAGTATGTACCAATTCATCTGAACCGATTTAGAGAATGAGTTTTGAATATTGAAATATGGGATGATCATGATAGATACATGAAAACCAGTATAGGTGAGGATATAATAAAACGGTATTTTGAATAATTTTATTCATATTGTTTGGTATTGTTTTTATTGTACAGTTAATACATCCGCTTGCGGCTAATATAAAAGAAAATGTTAAATAAGTGCGTAAATTAGATACAAAACGAATACGGTTTTATTCTCATATAAAATATGCTATGAATAATGTTTTATCATTATGTAAAGTAAAAGGGTTCAGTGAAAATGAAATTATAAAATGTAGGGATTTCCATTAATAAAAATATTTCAATTCTAGAATATTTAGGTATATTTACGTTGTTTTTTTTTCTACTATTCATGTACCGATTTTCTGATAAAATATTTTTTGATTGAAATTATTAAGATACGGTTAGATAAGATAAATTTATAAGATATACGTAATTATCAATTACGTCTGTGTAGTAGTACGTAGTTATAAGTACTTAAGTAAGTAATGTTAAAAAATATATATAGCGTCTATATTGTCAATTTATAAATAAATACAAAACCATCAAATAGGGGGAACATTAAAAATAAAACATTTTTAAATATTATGTCGACTTAACTGATAGGTACTTTAAAAAAAACTCTAAAAATTAAGATTGATGAGTTATATAATAACTTTAACACCTTGAAAAATGTCTAATAAAAATGCAGCAAACTGCATTGAACATCTCTTACTCAGAAGAAGGCAACAAGCCAACTAGAACTTGAAAATATTTTAAAGGTATAACTCCTAGAACATAAAATAAGTTAATAATTGGTTTGGCAAATAAAAATACCACATCTCTTTTCTCAGCAATTTTCGTTTTTTTCAATTTTTTGTTTGTGAGTAACTAGATGCATATCAGCTAAACAACTTTAATGAATTACACGCTCCTTAACAAGGGTTCTTTTACTTTTTCTTGCAATTTTTTTTATTATTTTCTTCTTCGGAGCATTTTTTATAATTTAACAATTCCGCAATGTAATTACTGATAAAGTCAGTTTTTCTCACAATCACCAGAACTTTTTATCTCAATTCTATAAAGAACTTTATTTGAAAATCACACAGCCATTTAACTTCCTTCCGGTGAATTCATTTCTTTTCGCTCCCTCGACTTCTTTTTTTAAGACACAATTATAAAAACTTTTAATTTTCCTTTATACAATATTCTATCAAACATCAATCAAACAAAAGTAAGTATAAACATAATTATTTAAAAATTTATGAATAGTTAAGTATTAATTTCCTAAACACTGTCTTGCTTGTACTTAAACTGATAAATTTTAATTTGCTAACAAATCATTTAAAATATAATTATAAAATTACAAGAAACATTTTCCAGAATTCCAATTACGGTTTCAATCTGCTGATATGTAACAAAGTTTTAAAATTATTATTTTTTTTTTAGTTTTTGTAAATTTTCCCGGGAAATTAAAAATATTAAATTACAATTTTTCATTCTGTTTTAAAAAAATAAAACTATATTTAAATACTAGTACTAACTACTAACATAATAATTGTAAAACTGTAAACAAAACATGAAGAAATTAACTGTAAAAAAAATTAAAAAGAAAGAAAAAATGCAATGGTGCGCTTTTACTTTGTTTGCTAACAGGCCACAGCTGTTTTCGTTGTTAGTTATTCAATTTTTTTTGTTTATATTCTTTTTTAAGTTCTAGTCTGTTGACTGGTCGTCTACTTTAGCTAACAGTGCATTGTAACTTAAGTTAGAAAGAGATAGAAAATATCAAGTGTATACTAAATAAAAAGCTTTTAAAAATCTTTATTTTATTTTCTCACTGCTTTTAATTTTATAATTTATTATTTTCTCTCTTCTTCTCTCTCACTCTCTCTAGTGATTGTTTTGGTTACACTTGAAAAATCACAAAACTTTGACCTTTCTTTCTATATCTCATGTTGGATTATTTATTTATTTTACTTTATAATTCCATGCTCTCTTTAGTAGTTTTGTTGTTTGAGGTGTTTTCATTGTGGGTTGTTTTGTGAGTTTTGTGTTACTTTTCGTTGTTTTAAGAATATTAAATCTGCATCCAAGAGTTTTTATTTATTTTTTTCTTCTACGTTTTTTTAAACACAGATTATTTAAATAATTTTTCTATTTATTTTATTCAGTACTCACTTTTTTTCAAAAAATATTTTTTTTTGCGCAAAAGTAATTAAAGCGTCTGATGGTGTTTCTGTAGAACGGTAGAAAAAAATTTAGCAAACTTTGAAAGAAAAATAAAAACAAAATTAAGTGGTTGATTTGTAGTTTACTCTTTTATTCAATTTTTGTTGTTTTTTTCGCGCCAAGTGAAGGGTTTGTAAATGACATGTCGAAAACATTAACAATGCCTTAAGAATTTTCTTTTCTTTGGTTTTTCAATTCAAAAGTTTTTAATTAAAAAATAATTGTCAGGGTAAAGCTAAGAAATAAAAATCCTGTTTAAGGAAATGGGAATATATTTCCTTAGTTTTTAATATTTAGTTTTTGGAAAAGTCTAAAGTGAAAACTTAATATTCACTTAATTTAATTTTCTAAAGTTTGATTGCGAGTAGTTAGTGTTGAAAATAATTAAAAATCTGATAAAAATTTTTAACATTTGTCATTCAATCTTAACTAATTAATTTTATAAAAGTTAAGAGTTAAACAAAACAAAATGGTTGCCTATAGAAATTAACCCTTAAGAAAACTAAGTGGATGTCTATTGCTATGGATGCTCTATTTGTATATGAATTAAGTAAATTTGATTTATTTTAATTATATCTGTTACTAGGAATTAGATCATACAGGTGATAACTACTTAAACTTTTTTCATTTATCAGATTTTTTCTTAATATGGCTACAGCTTCTAATTCCTATAAAATATAGATGGAATACATTAAGTTCGTACAAAATTAGATTTTTTATAATAATTACTTTGACACACATGCGATTATTTTGTTTAAATATTTTTAACTAATAAAAACTTACAGTCAAACTGATTAGTAATGTGGTTAGTTTTTTCCATTATTTGTAAAATAATAGGTAATGAAATGACTAAAAATGAATTTAAATAATTTGTAATGCCAAAGTTCATTATTTCTAAGGTTAAAAATGCTAACCACAACGTCTGCTTTTTTTTCAATATAGTAAAAACTAAAACACATTATTTTTCTTACCTAAATCTATAAAATAACAGACTATGTTTTGGTTTTTGTACTTCAATAATTTATTAAAAAATGCAAAATACGTAAAGAAACCACTAATTATGCAAATTTATTGTAAAAAAATTCTCTGGGATAGAAAAACATGTAAGGAAAGAAAAAAAGAAGCACATAAGTTGTTAAGTCAAATTATTTCAGTAAATTAAAAACTTTTGAAAATAAATTTTAATTAAAGGTATAAGTAAGTACCTAAAAATATATTTTTGAATAACATCGATGATGAATCAAGTGAACTTTTGTATTTTCAAATCATTGAATTTAGGTTATATATACATAAATAGATGTATTACATATTTTATTCATCGGTATAAAATTCGAGTTTGACCATTGGACGTGTTTAAATTAAATTATATACTTATAATATAAGTATACATATAAATATTATATAAATAAAAAGTATATATATATATATAAATATTACATATATTCCTAACCACACATATATACCATTCCAAAAACAACATTTTGAAAATATTTTATCTTATTAATTTAAAAAATTATTTTAATTATTTTAACTTTAATCAAATGTTAAAAAAAATTTTTTTTAAGAATTAGAACTAAGTTTAGCATAAACTAAATCTGAAACATTTAAAATAAAAAAAAAACAAATTTTTCTGTTAATGGTTACTTATTCTGTTAATTTAAGTTTAATGGGTGTTATTTTATTTTGTACATTTCAAAAATTTCAATGTTTATATAATTTAAACTTTTAAGGTGCAAAGATAATTTCATAAATATTCTTCGAAAATCATTGTAGTTACATTTATTATATGATCTACATTATTTTGATTCCCAGTTCAATACTAATTATTTAAGTCAGAAAACAGTTGTACCACGTAATTTATCTTTTAATTACATAGCTTTACTAAATCTTTGTGCATTCGATCGTTGTTTTACTTATAAATAATATCATGATATACTTAGAAAGGACCTGCAAAAATGTGTTTTGATTTTTGGAATAATTTGGAATTTTTTTCATAGTATAAGTACTTATAATACTTGAAACTCAAAACAAGGCTTTTTTGTATTTTATTTGACTAAGGTATATAAAATGACCTATAATTTAATTTTTCTATATAAGTATTCTATTTTCCATTATACTTGTACTAAGTTATTTTACATTATATGTAATTTGAATTATTTAATAATCCCTTTTAAAACTTCATATTTATTAATAAATACCAATATTAATTTTTAGATTTCTTTCATATTTTCCTAAACATCGTTTTATTAGAATAAATCTAAGCAGTTATTAGAAAAGAAACTTTTTTTAAAAAATTTACTGTCAAAAATATCATCAAAATGCCACAATTTATTCCCTCTAAAAATATTACCTATACTTCATTTATATTTATGCGAGTATATGTACAATGTTACCTGTCACAATATAATTTGTTAAAAAAAAAGATAAAACTACTTACAAAATTAATTTCGCAACAAAAAAAAACGAATAAAAAATCTTAAATTACATTGTAGAAAAACTTTTTGTTTTAAATAAAAAGGAAAAAGAATCACCTTAAAAATAGGGTAAATGAAAAAAGTAGGCCATATATACATAAGTTATTACGCCTAAAATCATAACATGAAACATTTGTTTAAAAATTTTTTTTTTATTTATGTTTTTATTTTTCTTTTAGGTTTTAAATTTTTCACAAGTAGATGTCATATGTGTACTTAAGTAGAAGAGCTTACATTACAACCCAAATAAATAACCAACAAACAGACATATATTTATATAAATAAGAAGAAAAGAGACAGAATACTTATATGGAAAAAATAAAATAAGTTTTTTATGTTCTTTACATTAAAGATTTTCATTTTTCCTTCATTTTTTATTTATTGTTGTTTTTGTTGTTGTTTTGTTATCCTGTCAGGGTAAGCAAAAGATGATACAAGCGAAAAATCGTACACAGGTGAGATCATATATATATATATGTGTTTATATATGTAGTGCGTCTAATAAAAAATCAAAATAAGTACGAAAAAAAAAACATTCTATTCAAATTTCAAAAAAAAAGTTTCCTTTTTTGTTTTTAAGGAAGTTTTTTTTTCTGTTTCATAATTTTTTTTTTTTTGAAATTCTGTCTCTTTCTTTTTTTTCATTTCAAGTTTATGTTTTACATTTCAATATACCTACATAGTACATATATAGTACGTAGTACGTACATAATATAAACTCAAAAAGTTTCGTTCTTTTTTTGCAAGGAAAAGTTTTTGATTTTTCGGAAAATTAAAAAATTGTTTTGCAAAGAAACAAAAGAAAACTTTCCTGTAGGTACGTAAGAAACATATGACAGAAGCTGAAACAGAGATGGGAAGTCTGTTGAAAAAATAAATAATGCAGGGGTGGGGAAACAAGTAGAAAGAAAATTAAGAAAAAAACAAAATATAATAAAAGAGAAAAACAAGAAATTTTATTGTAAGTATGTAATCTTTTTTTCCTGTTTGTTTTGTTTAGTCCTGTTTATTTGTTGTTGTGTTCCTATGGGAAGAAGAAGAAGCATGAAGGCTGCAAATAATAGAAGAAAACAATTGTATAAGTAGAGAAGTGATGGAAAGAAAAAATATATTTAAAAGGAAAAGAAAGTTTATTTATATTTATTTCAATGTTATTTTGAAGGTTGAAATCACTTAAGTGTGAAGGTTGTAAATATCGAATTGAATAATTATGTTAGTGTTAGTAAATGGTGCAAGCAAAATTATAATGATATTGATGATAATGATAGTGCCAATGATGATGATGATGACTATGAATGTTATAAACGAATAAATACCGTAATATGAAAAAAAAAAAAAAAACTGAAAGAAATTTAAACAGCATTCCTTGAATTGAAAGTTATTTTTACAAATTCTCTCTTAAAATCTCATATATTTGAAAGTATAAAAGAGTAAGAAACTTAAAAAGAATGAAATTAAGTAATTTTTGAAAAAGAAAAATTACAAAAGAAAATTTTAAGAACTTAACAAAATATGCGTATTGAAAACATGAATATCAGATTGTGCAGTTTAGTACTTATAATATATATATATATAAGTAAATTTATTTATATATTTACAATTTGATAATATATATTATATAGAAAGAAACTTATATATATATATATATATATATATATATATATATATATATATATATATATATATATCTATATAAATCTTAAGAGAGTTATTAATAAATTATTTTGACTTTAAAGTTAAGAGGATGTTAAACAAATAAGAAAAAAACTTTTTTTTTTAGAAAAATAACTTTTACTTATTTAGAAATATTTTATGCCTTACCTATATACCTATATATTATATGAATACCAGTTACTTAAGTAACTATTTAAATTTTGTTATTAGTACTTAAATGCTTAAATAAACCAGAAAAATTAAATACCAAAAATTAAAAACAAATAAAAAGATGCTGAAATTTTTAATAAATTGTAAAAACTTATAAGAATTTTCTGCTTACTTATTTATTTTTGAAATTTTTTTAATAAGTACTTATGAAAATGTTAAACTTTATCTCCTTTTTAGAATTTTCTTAAAATACTTACAATTAGAACAATAAAAGCCGATTTCATATGGAAAAGTTTTACTCATCCTTCATTTGTTTGCTTCGTGATAAAGAGTTAACTATACTTAAATAATTATATATATATATATATATTTATAAAATATATATATATATATGGGTGATTATTTTTTTTCTTGCACATTTCAAAATTTTTAAATTTTAAATTATTTTTCTTTTTTTATGAGCCATGGTATTTTATTAAGCAAGTTTCTAGTTTTCACTACAATATTCTGAAATGAGCTGTACACTTTTGTCAAAATTACACATTTTAGAACAAAATTAGTAAACTGAGCTCCGCAGACTTGTCCATTGCGTTACTAAAATGTAAAATGTTATATAAATGTAAAAAAAACAAATAAGAAAAGCAGTAATCAGCTTTTCGTATTTTATTTATTATAAATAGAAAATTGCTATTTAAAAATTAATAAAAAAAAGTATATAAGTTAAAAAAATTTGAAAATTTATGTCCGTCGTGTTACTTTTTATCAAAAAAATTTCAAAAAATATTGAATTTCGCTGTTACAGCAAGCACGTATAGAATATTTCATATCACATTAAAATACAAATAATATTTATATATCATTTTAATTAAACAAAACTTAAATAAAGTATCTTAAAATTAAATGAAAATAAAAATAAAGTCTTTGTAAGCAGGGACAAAAAGTAACACAGTGGACAAAAAAGTAACATAGGGGACTCTAGTCAAAAAAAAAAAATTAATTAAATACATTAGCATTGAAAATTATAAAGAAAATGTTAAGAAATTGGCGAGGAGTTTGCTTTTCAATCAGATTTTTATTTTTGTGATAATATTTCACTTTTTATAGCCTTTTTTTTTATAGCCGTCTTTAAATCAAGTTTTCGTCTTTCCCTCTACCTCCTCTGCTTTTTAGCAGTTGGGAAAGATTTTTTTTATTGGGTTTGGGCATATTCTATTAACAATTAATAATATTATAGCATTTTTTTTTTAGAACTATACCAATTTCTTACCAATAAGTCCACTGCGTTACCAATTTGTCCATTGTGTTACCGCGCTAATAGTAACACAATGGACAGGTAACGCAATGGACAATTTTACTGAATTATTTAAAAATATCATAATTTATTGAACACATAATATAAAAATTAGTTTTTTCTAAAAGTGCTCTTTTTATTACTTTATATTTTATATAATAAAATATTTTAATTTGTATTTAAGTCGAGATAAACTTGGTAACATAGTGGACAATTAATAAAAATACATACTTATACGTTTTGGAAAATTTAATTTTTTTTTAATTATAGCTATTTTTTTGAAAACTTTTCAACAACAGAATAAAAATAATAAATAGTTTTTGACAAATAACAAGAGCCGCGCAACTTATTTAAGAAACAAACCGTTTTAATTTAAAAAGTAATGCTTCGGTAACACAATGGACAAAACCTAGGGACATCATTTATTTTGCTAAAAAAAAGGTTAAACAAAATTTTTACCGCTTCTAAAATAAAAAAATTAAACTTATAATAACTATAATTTAGAGTCTTGATTACCCAATTTATACCAAAGGCAGTATTAACAGAAAAAATTAATCCAAAAGTCAAAAAATTAAGCTCGGGGACATAGCATTTTGCTATAGGTACCGTATGCTTTTTTAATTTTTAAGAAAAACTGTTTAACATAGAATTTTCAAATGAAATGGGGGCAATGGGGAATCGTTTGTAAAATTTATATTAATTATTAATATTTCTGTATTTTACTTATTTAAAAAATTATAAAAAAATTGATTCCAGGACATGAAATGTGCAATAAAAAAAAAAATCACCCATATATATGGTGGCGCAAAATAAAGCCATACGAAATAAAGCCATAAAATGACATTATGGCTTTATTTCGCATTCAAATGCGAAATAAAGCCATATCGAGAATTTTTTTGCGTATGGCTTTATTTCGCATTTGAATGCGAAATAAAGCCATATCATTTTCTAAAATTTTACGAAATAAAGCCATATAGTAAAATTGATACAAATTCTAGTTTAATAGTAAACAATACACTGTAATAAAACATGTTAAATAATATTATATTTTCATTAAGGGGGCTGCCGCCCCCGAACCCCCGCTAACTCAATTATTGAAGCTAGATTTTGAATCCAACACTAAAATGAAAAGAATAGTATAAGAATTCGGATACCTAATTCGTTAAAAAAATTAATAAGTTTCTAATTTTTTTAATACACTGTAATAAAACATGTTAAATAATATTATATTTTCATTACGGGGGCTGCCGCCCCCGAACCCCCGTTAACTCAATTATTGAAGCTAGATTTTGAATCCAACACTAAAATGAAAAGAATGGTATAAGAATTCGGATACCTAGTTCATTCAAAAAACTAATAAGTTCCTAATTTTTTTTAATACACTGTAATAAAACATGTTAAATAATATTATATTTTCATTACGGGGGCTGCCGCCCCCGAACCCCCGCTAACTCAATTATTGAAACTAGATTTTGAATCCAACACTATAATGAAAAGAATGGTATGAGAATTCGGCATAGCTATTTCATACAAAAAATAATCAACCCTAATTAATAAATATAAATATTCTGGAAAAAGCGGCAATCCTGCTTTTGAATCCAACTCTAAAATCCCTCCTAATTGAGAATCCCACATATACACATATATAAATATTCTGGAAAAAGCGTAAAACCCTGCTTTTGAAACCAACTCTAAAACTCCTTCCTAACTATTTAAATAAAAAAGTTTGGAAAATTAAATTGCTTCTATTTTCACAAATAAAATTACATTTTTAAATGCGAAATAAAGCCATATGGCTTTATTTCGCAATTGAATGCGAATTAAAGCCATACGCGAAAAAATTGGCGATATGGCTTTATTTCGCATTTGAATGCGAAATAAAACCATAATGTCATTTTATGGTTTTATTTCGTATGGCTTTATTTCACGGCGCCATATATATATATATATACATACGAATGTGTAGTATGTATATAAGTACTTATTTACTTAACCAAAATAATAAAAAGAATCAGAAGAAAAAATAAAAAAGATTTATGATTGAACTTAATAGGTAATTTGTTAACTTTATGATTTATTTATTTGGAATTTTACTAGAACTTAAGAAATATTGAAAACAGCAATGAATCATTTTATATGGAACAATAAGTAAGAATATCAAAAATTTTGTAATAACAGGGGGTTTATATATATATGTATACTTACCATATATATAAAACTAAAAAAAATAAGAAAACATTTTGTAAACAATTTGTTTTTAGGGTTTAAAATTATAATTATTAAAAATTATTTACTTAACTCTTATTATGAAAATATTAGTTCAGTAAGTAATTAAGTATTTAGGTTTTAAAATTAGACTGATTTTCATCTCTTCCTATATAAAATATTTTAAAACACTTTAATGATACTCAAATTATTAACCTTAATATTAATAACCACGCTTACATCACTTTGTCATTAGTTAAGTTTATGTATATAAAAAGAATATGTGAATTAACGTATATGATAGTACGATAGCGTTCCGGCATTTTTAGCAGCTACTTACATATATTTAAATAACTATAAAAAGGAAGAAGAATAGAAGAACGAAGGAAAAAGAGACTATGTCAACTTTTGGGTACTCACTTGAACATAAAGCATGAAATAAAATTAATATCTTAAAAGAAATTTGTCAGTTTCATATACACATTAATTAAGACCGTAAAAATAAAAAATTTTTATAGCAGTTTTTCGGACATATAGCCCTAGACGGTTCAGATTTTAGGAGCTCGTTGAACATAAATAAAACTTTTTTTGGTAATATACTTTTATATGAAACCCTGGTTTATTAATATATAAAATTTTGATCATATAAAGAAATGTGTTTGATGTGAATTACTCAAAACCCCTAAGCAAACTGGTTCTATTTCAATAGCAAAATTTGTCTATCATATTGCACATATTGACTTTATGGAATCTTCAAAAACTGCAAAGCAGTACCATTAAAATAACGAAATTTAATATAATATACTTAAGTAGTAATTAAAATTTTAAAATAAAACTGTACAATACCATGATGTTACATAATTTTAATTAAGTAACTAAGTAATCGGTATTTTATTCCAGAAAAATTGTCAATTTAAAAAAATTCATGACCCGTACGGGAATCGAATCTGCACCCTCTCGGTTAGTAAACCAAATGCCTACCTACTGATCCACCACCGCTCCAATAATTACTTATTTGACATCGAAAAATAGAAAATAATTATGTAGTTTTATCTAATCCAAGTGCCTAAACAAAATCTACTTGATTCCCTGCATTAGTTCCCATCTTAATATTAAAAAAAAAATTTTAATACTATGCGTGCTTTGATACTTTTGCCGTTTAGAAACAATCATTTAACTGTACAATACCATGATGCCAGTCATTACTAAGTACTTATATATAACTAAATTGAATATAGGGATTAAAGAACCCTAGTCGGAATAGATTTGGTGGATGTCCTTAAAATAGTGGAAAACGAATAAAAAAAACTTAAATAACCAGTATAGTTATAACATAATCAAAACGTAATTAAAGTTGGAAGTACATATTTCGCTACCATCATGTTCCAGACATTCAACTAAACTTAATTAAGTTCAATTCTAAAATGTTAAGTATTTAGTTAAATTATTTTAATAAGTAACTAGGTTTTTATTGTTTTTATCGTGTACAAAACAATTGTAACTCTAACAATTCCTAAATAATCATAATGAAAAAATAAACTAATTTAGTTTTTATTTCAGCTACAAATGATAATTTACATAATTAAACTATTAAAAAAATGTAAAAAAAAAACTATCGCGAAAAATTAGAATTAATAAAATTAAAAAATGTAAATAACCGACAAGTTAATTATCGTCTTATTCACAGAGAGATGAGAAAATTCGAAACTTTGTTAAAACAAAATAGAAAACAAACACAATATCGGTCATTGACACCGTAACAAACAACCAAATAAAAAAAATAGTTCCTACTTATAAGAACGTCTTTAAACTTCACTAACAAATATATATATATATAAATATATATACAATAAAATAAAAAAAAAAATATATTTTTTGATTAATCGAAAAGTTGAATAAACTTTAGATAAAAAATATTGAAAAAAAAAACTTAGGTTGGTTATAAAACAGAAGGAAAAATTGAATCAATATTTGGAATATATTGAACCCTCCTCCTCCCATTAGTTTTATGATGCATAGTTATTTTCAGATTTTGACTCATTTTTATTCTTATTTATTATTAAAAGCAATAAAAGGTGTGAAGTAGATAGAATTCTTATATAGAAAATGTGGTTTGTGATCTTAGTACAATATTATTTTCATAATACTTTTTATAAAACTCCAAGTTTTCAATACAAAAAACGAGTTATTTTTATTGGGACCAGTAAGAATTTAATTATTTAAAAAATCGTTCAAAAACTTTCGTTTCTTAATCCAAAATTTTAGTTTTATTCTACAAAAAAACCTGTTTTTAATTTAAGTAACTAAGTAATCGGTATTTTATTCAGAAAGTTTTTATAGTTCAGTAAACGCTTGTATTTTAACCTTTTGTTATTAACTTTATTTCATGCTAACTTATTTTGTTGACATTTTTTTTTAAATTTGTTACACAAACTTATGATATTGATTACTACTTAGTTACCCAGCATCTAGCGCTACAATTTTTCAATATCTAATAATAACCTAACTATCGAATTATATATACTAAAATTTATATATATACTTAGCTATTGTACGATATTAAAACTTTCATTATATTTTAATAGGTTTGAAATAGGTTTGAAATATTGCGAATTAATTCGGCAGAGTCACAAAACCTCGGTTTAGTAAACAGCTTTTTTAAATCGTGTTTTTAGAAAATCTCGCGCTTTTTAAAAATATCGTTTTTAGAAAATCTCACTTTTAAGGATTTTGAAGTTGGATATAAAATCAGAATTATCAGCTTTTTTCTAAAATATAAAAAAGAGATTTTGTACAAACGGCATTTACTAAGCCGATACTTCGACTTCAACGCATTTATCCGAAAATTAGAAATAAAATTTATACTTAACTATTGTATAATTTTCTTTTGCAATTTAGTTGGTAGAATTTCAATATTATACTTGGAGAATCTACTCCTTCAATAAATTTCTCTACAATTATTATTCAAAATATTTAATTAAAATTTTGAAAACATATTTAACACACATTTTAAAGTTTATTTATTATTTTAAATAAATTTATATGCAAAATTAAAAGCAACAAACTAAGCATTTAAACAAATTTTAATATTCACAACTTTGTAAATTTTATGTGTTTTCGAATATATTTTTTCACAACTCCCTTCCTCACTTATAAGTAACATCTTTCCTTGATAACAATTTACAATTATTTATACAAGTTTATTATTATCGCCCGACATGCAATAACGATAAAAATTTTCTTTATATTTTCATAAACCTATATTGAAATTTTATATTTTAGTGCAAAAAAATATTTAATGGGTTCATGTAAAATAAATATTTCTGAATAACAAACAGACAACACTGCGGTCCTCAAATAATATACAAGGTTAATTTAATAATGAAATTGTTGACAACTTTAAAGTAGAACTGTAACAACTTCCATAAAATGTTCTACTTAAGTATATGTATTATTTTTTTGTTTACAAAATGGTAGGAAGCTGCCTCTAATAAGCTTTAATGACAATACTAAGTACTTATAACAAATTCCTTAGGATTCAGCTAATCAATCAAGACCTCAATATTCAAAAAGATCATTTTGAAACCTTTTACCAATATAAAATCGGATTTCTGTACTAATTGTTATGAAAGTGTAACAATACACTTTCACAAAACTTACACAAAGTTTAGTTCAACAAGTTCCATTCACAAAAAATTAAAGAATTTATTTGACAAAGAAACTAGTTTAAGAAGCACTGTTTTTTCACCTTTCGTTAAAAGAAATTTGAGTTAAGGTCATGACAACGAAGAAATAAATTTAATTTATTATAAATAATAAAAAAGCAATAAAATGGAGTTATTAATAGAATATGGTGAATATTAAACGTCGTTTAAAATAACAGAAGCTACACTTACTTACTTTCTTGAAATACATTTTACACATTTATTTTCTATTACCATAAAATATAATTTTCTTTTGCAAATTAAGTCTTAAGCACTTATAAATAAATTATTAAAATAGAAAAAATGGGTTAGAAAAATAACTTCAGTAGGTGCTTACTGCGTTCTTTTGAATTATTGTGTAAATTATTAAAAAGAAGCAGCGAAATGCAAAAGCATACCTTAAACAATAAAACAACTTTTTAAGTTTTTCTAAAAATAAATTTAGGTTTTCTCAAAATAGAATTTATTTAAAGGGTTATTCAAGTTTATTAGCAAATAAATATAACGTATAGTTATGTATATTACTAAAAAATAACGCACACGAAATCAAAATTTTTTTGCAAGTTGTTTATAGCCAACAACAAAATTTTGTTAAAAATTCATAATTCATTAACGTTGATCCACTCTTTGTTAAAAGGATGATAAAACTAAGTTTTTATACTTAGTTACCAAGAGCTTGAGATTTATTGAGTTATACCTTATAACTTAGGCAATTTAGATTTATTGAAATTGTATTTTTATAAAGTTATGATAAGATTTCTAATTCACAAAATTTTCAGTTGGTTAATTTCATAGAACTTGGATTTAACCGAATTTCATTTGCATTTACAAATGTTGCTATATTTTAAATTAGTTATTGGTCACCATAGTAATTTGTTCGGAAAAATTATTTTTCAATAATTTTTGTCAATTTAAAAAAATTCATGACCCGTACGGCAATTGAACCCGCACCCTCCCGGTTAGTAAACCAAATGCCTACCCATTAATCCACCAACGCCCCAATAATTACCTATTTGGTATCGAAAAATATAAAATATACCTAATTGTAGTTTTACCTAATCCAAGTGCGCAACAAAATCTACTTGATTCTATGCATTAGTTCCTATCTTAATATTAAAAAAAAATTTTAATACTATGCGTGCTTTGATACTATTTGCCGATTAGAAACAATCACTTAATCTCAAAAATAATCCACTTTTTATTAAATTTTAAATTAGACTGACAAAATGATAAACCTTTTGAATTCCAAATAAACGTATATATATATACTTATATATAGGAATTTGAATGGGTTATTAGTTTATTTTTATTTTTTTATTTATTTATTTATTTATTTATTTATTACTTATATTTATAATTTATATATATATCTACATATATAGAAATTATGAATTCTTATAATAGTACGGAAATAGAGAGATAAGTAAAACAACAATTGCATGTGTAAAGGAATAATTAAGGGTTATCGTTATAAAAAGTCACGTATTTTTACTTAGTCATCCAAATAGATTTTTTTTTCTAAAGAATTTCAATTATTGTTCATGTAAAATTAAAAAAAAAGATTATTTTTAATTAAAACTGCGTTGTTCTTCATAATTTATATGCATGTAAATACTTAATTTAGTAGCGTTCTTGCGGTTGACTATTAAATTTATAACCGTTTAAAATCATTGAAGTTTTTAAAAATTTGAACTTCAAATAGAACAATTTGTATACTAAGGCATATATCAATTTCATCAGACTTAGTAAAGTGTTAAATGTAGTATAATTAAAATTTATAATTAAGTAATATAAAAAGTATAATTTGGAAAATTGTATCATCTTAAATAGCAGAAGAACCTCATATAAATTTACTTAATCATTAAAAAAATAAATTTCTTACAATGGAACTTAATCGGGTCCTAGAACAAATTCATATGCAATCATTTTTTTTACCTAAATACTTACTTATAAGTTTTCATTTCAGAAGTAATATGTATCAGTTTAGTTATTTACTTATCAACTACTTATTATATAATTACTTTTTAAATTTTTGAAGCAGTATTTTCACAACAAATTAATCTACAGTGTACACTGATATTAACTATATATACGGTATCAAAATACAAATTAAATTATTTCAAACGTTACGGTTGATAATTTTTTGTATTAAACGCGTACCGTTTTGACGCTTGTCAATCAAGAAAAAGTTTAAAAAAGAGTAAAAGGTGAAAAATATGCGATTAATTTTTTTTTTTTATGATTCCACATAGGTATGTGAGTATGAATTGTAAACAAAAATTCTTAGATACGTTGGTAAATATAAAAATTCAAAAAATATCACACTGTTATAAACCCTCCATGATTTCAATTATCTTTTAATTATTTATATAATAAATTCATTCAAAGAATTCCACAGTACTTAAAAATAAGCAAAACAAATTACTCAATTAAATATTTAATATATCATTTAATAAACTGTATGGTATTCAAATTAACTTTTAAATAATTAAAATTTATTTATTTTTTATTTAATTTCGTAATTTAAATGCATTGTTCATCATATTAATTTAAATGATCTTTAAAAATATAATTTCTCAATTCATTACTTATGTAATTATATGTAAATAGTAATTTAACTATAAATAATTAACTAATTTCTTTTCTGTAAAAATTTAACTTGTAGTGAGTATTCAATTAATAAAATCCAAAATTTAATACTTAATGAATTACTAATTAAAGAATTTTTATTTAAAAATAAATAAAACGTGTTTGAATTAATATTATGTGCATATGTACTTACTTAATAAGTAAGTAAGTGATCGTATGTAAATAGGAGAGTTTTTTTAATGCATGACTTACTTATTTATTTTACCATTTCCTCATGTGCACCTTTACCTTTAAGTATAAAATGCAATCAAATATGCATTCAGGTACGTTCAAATATTAACAGAACGAAACTCTAAAAATTACATAAGCTAATCAATTACTTACTTATTACCTAATTATTATTATTTAGTTTAACTTAATTACCTATAAAAATTAAACTTACTCAGTTCTCAGTTAAATCAAAAAATTTTATCTTCACAGAACTAATGTAAACAAAGGTCATTGATATTTTTTCTATAAACTTTAATTCTTCAGTTTAACAAAAGTAAAATTTCGCAATAATGAATTCATAAAATTCTTCAAACAAGTTTTTTTTTTTATTATATTATGTTTAATCATAATCAGCTCTAGATGAAAAGAGAAGCAATACAAGAATACAATATAAGAAAATAATTAGGTATCAAGAAACCTTTCTCTTTTATTCCAACTTTCCAAAGAATAAAAAAAAAAATACAAAAGAAACGGAAAGAATCCAAAAAATACATATTATTAACAACTATGTATATATATATAACCAAGTATCAAGTATAAATTTCAATTTTCATTCTTTTCCTCTTTAAAAAAATATTTACAAGAAATGGAACTTGTTGTATTCATAACCCCAAAACTAGAATAATTGTGAGATACAAGTACAACATAACATCCCATCGTTCTTTTTTTTAAGGTGGTATTCAAGTTTTGGTTTTGTCAACTTGAAATTCTTCAGAAGTAAAAAAAAAACATAAAATTAGAAAGAGACAGAAAATGGTTAAAAGTACTTTTGTGTTATTTATTTCAGTAAACTAAGTAAATAAACCAGTAATTTTTCTTTGTCAGCATTTAGTTAGTACTTATCTAAAGTAAGAATTCTTTTTTTTTGTTTTTTTAAATTAGATGGTATCAATTTTGAATTGTAAGTTAAAACCACAAATCATAAAAAAAATGTAAAAAAAATGAGACAAAAAATAGAGGAAAAGAAAAATGAAAATTTACATATAAGTATACTTATATACGTAAGTATTTCTTAGAAAAAAACACAATACCAAGAAGGTAAAAACAAAAATTTAGTTACTCCTTACTTCTTACACATATTTTGTTTTTACACGTCTTCTCATCATTTGCTGCTTCTATAACTGCTTTTTGTTTCAACTTTACTCCTTTCACACGAATTGTTTTTCCAATGTAATTTTCTAACAAAATGTATTTGCAGTCAATCTTTAGAGCAAATAAACAATAATTTTCTTTGCAATGAACTAAAATTTTCTATTTCGAAATTTATTCTTAATAAAAAAAAATCTTCATCTTTCCTCATAGTGGAAAGATAAAATAGTTACAATACAAATAGAAAAATACCAAAAGAAATTGATCATTGCTCTTATTATATTGATAGATAGATAATGAAAGTAATACAGTGTTAAAATTGTATGTCGCTATGGTGTTGTTTGTAAGTATGTACTTTAAATCTACACAACTAATAACACACAACATAGAGAAAAAATTATACCAATTGTATATTGGTATACAAATAGTATATATACAATATTCTGAGAAACTGTTGTATATGTAGATGATCTATCTTTAAGTTTTAAGTTGTTAAATAACTTATCAGAATATTGTTTATAATTATGCAGTCCGGTTTAAGAATAGGTTTCGTAGAAAATAATTAATAAATAAATATAAGAATGAAATAATTAAAAATCAGTTAACGATTAAATTGAAAATAATATACCTATACCAAAGTAGAGTATATTTATTGATATCAAGGGAGCAGAAATATATTTCGCGTGAAATCTTTCGGGACAAATATATAATGATTTTTTTGTACCTTATAAACAAGTCTTCTGTTTTCTATTACTCTACTTAGTGATGTTTATCCTTAGAACTAAGACTTAAAAAAAGGAAATGTCTGTCCCCATCATTCAGATTCAAACAATATTTTATTTAAAGCTTTAAAGCTATGGGTTTGTTATTGAAGAGTTTATATTTTAATTATCTACTAACTAAACGTATTAACAACTAAGTTTAAATAATTACTCTAATTTTAAGATTTAATCTGATTTTTTGATAAGTTCAAAGAAAGTTCCAGTTCAAATTTTCGACGAAACTGTGTATAAATAAAAAATACAAGAAATGCTTATTTGTGTACAGAAAAAAGTGGTAACATAAGTAAACATTTTATAGTGAACTTATATGTAGTATAACTATAATCAGAGATAATTTTTTCTTGTGTTTGCAAAATATTTATGTGATTCTTTATTCGGATTTCAAACCCACCCAACAAACCTCTTCATGTCATTCTTTCTCTTTCTTATCTTTTTTATTCTTTTTCCATCATTATTTTGTTTTATTTCCATTTTTATTTTTAGAAGATTGTGTTGTTGTGTGTAGTGTACTTTTCTTGATGTTTCGCATTTCCGAAGTGGTTTTGTTTTTACTTATTCTTTTCTTTTATATTTATTTCTTTCCTTTTCCTTTCTGTTATCTGTCTTTGTCTTTCTTTTTATTTTTTTCAAAATGTTTTTTAGGTAATAAGAAAATAAGTCCAAATGATTAGTGGAAATATTTATAAAAATGAAAATGATGAGTGGTTTTCTTCTTCTGAGGCATACAGTGAACTTTTTGTATAGACCTAACTATAAATATTAACACACAGTTGTTTTTAAAGGTACATAAAAAGATTCAGATGATGAAAAGATGTGCCCATTTAAAGAAGACCATCATTTTAATGATCTCTTTAAATGCCGGCAATCAGTTTTATTATTCATAGAAAGTATCCAACAATTTAATAGGCTTTCGGTTCTTTGAATTATTAACAAGATGAAATGAATTCTGGTTGGTAATGGTTTAAATGGTAAATGTATACATTGTAAATGTATAAATATATAAATAAGTGGGTAAATACTTATTAGATATTAATAATACATTTTCACGTATGTGTAGATAACATTTAGGTGAAAAAGGATTTTATATATATTATATTCGTATATACTATATATATATATGAGTTTTTAAAAAACTGCTTAAATACTTAGAAGTAAATTCTTAAATAAATAATAAACAAACGTATTACTTAAATAGAAATTTAGATTTAATGTGCACAATTACTTATTTTTAATATTACTTATTAATATCTTATTTAACGTAAGTGAAACAATTTACTTATAAAGATTAAAATTTCCAGTTTGGATAAATTTTTTAGTACCTAAGAACTTAGTTAATTATTTTTTAATTATTTTTAGTGAAAACTAATATGTGGAAGTTCTTAAAAAAATTGATTTTGGTAAAAGTAATTATAAAGGTTTTCACTTTAAATTGAGAAAAAAAAAAACTAACTTAGAAACTTATTTACACAAATTTTTAAGTTTTCTTTACAATACCTGTAACATGGGCCACCACACCTAATTTTTTTTTTATATTGAAATTAATTTACGTAATCTTATGATACAATTTAAGTTAAGTTCTTTTAATACTTGACTACTTAATATGAAAGTTATAATTGAACGCTATCATATAGTCAGACATGAGCCGAGTGTTTACACTTTTCTTAAATTAGTTCTATTGATCGCGATTGGAAATTAAACCGTAATGCTCATATTTAATGCTTGGGTGTATCAAAGCTGGTTTAAAATGTTTTATGACCTATAAACTATAAAAACAGTTTAGAGTGTTTAAAATTTTGGTCCTGCATTTTGTATGTGAAAAAAGTTTAAAATTTTAATTTTAAATAAATATTTGATTTTAAACATAAAAACTCAATTTTAACTAGGTTTAAAAATGTTAAATATAAGGGGAAATGTACAATAGCTCCTGTAAAATTAGGAATGTAATGTGATCTTGTCAATAATTTCAGCTTAATTATAAATGACCTATTCAAAAAAAGTATCAAACATTTTTTGTAATAACAAAGTTTCCAGATTTTCTTAAAACAGTGTTCTACTTAAGTTTTTCTAAAAAAATTATACTTCATTAATAACTTAACTAAAAAAAACTTTTGAGTACTTAATGATTTAATTTAAAAAATGTAACGTAATTTTATCAAAAACATTTAAATTTAAAAAATATTTTGGAACCCCTGAACCACTGCTAATTTAGGGATGTCGCCCGAAGCTCCACTAATTTAATTATTGTAGCTAGATTTCGTACCCAATACTGAAATCAAAAGAATTTTTTTTATTCTAGAAATTGGGCACTACTTGAACTTGGGTTTTAGTGATTTTGGGAATATGAAGTTTTTGGAATTTGTTACTTTGGGATTTTAAGATTCGGGGGTTTAAGACATTTCCTTAAAACTAATTTTTTACTAGATTCCAAAAAAAAAAATGAATCAGCTGTATCAATTTTTTTATTCTGATTGAGATTATTAAAATAAGTGGAAAAATATTTTTTATTAATTCAAATTTAAATTCAAGTCACGAGAATTTCCTTGGTGAATCGGTTACTAAAAGGAATTCATTTTAAAATCAATAAAATATATTAGCGAGAATTTAATCATTTTTAAATATTTATTTTTTGTTATCATAACTAATTGCATATCATAATTGAGTAAGAAGTTCACTAAGAAGGTTCTCATTATTTAGAATTAAACATTATAGAATAAAATTTTAAACTGAAATCATCCAGTTATGAATAAATCAGAAATATTCAATAATTAAAATTTCTTCTCTGTTTGTGAGTATGACGTATCGGTTCTGATTAACTATAAAGATAATAACATATACTTATATGGATGAAGTCAAGTGTATGGAATTAATCAGCAAAAATAAATCGATTTAGCAAGGTTTGTGAGTGAGTTAGCACGATAAGTAACTCAAAAATTATTAGTCAAACTAAAAGCTTATTCACAATAAAATTCTGAAAAACTGAATTTTTTTTAATAATTCTTCAAATCACACACAATTTAAAATAGAAAATAATGATTGCTAAAATTAAAGGAACTTACTTAATCATAAACATTTCTATCATAGCTAGTAATTACTTATATGATAAGTTTTTTTAGTCTTTACAGGAATATTTACTTACTTGCCACTTAACTTAGTAAATTGGACAGTCTAATGAAACGATAACGTTTCTTAATTTTTAAAACGAATAAGATAAGTGGCGAGCAGACAATTTAGGTAATTAACACTGATAAAATTTCCATAAAAATTATTTTAACCTTTACTAACATTTCAAGATTCTCCCTTGCAATTGTTAACAAATTTAATTACATATACGTACATTTGATACTTGGGAAAAACCAACTGATATAAAATGATCCTTCATAAAATTTCTTTTCAAAAAAATAATAAAATCAATATTATCGAAAACCGTTAAGACTAATAAAAAAAATGTTTTATATTTATTAAGTTATTACTTATAGTACTTATCTTAGCTTAAAATAAAATTTTAAAAATGTCTAGTGCTGACTTAACCATACTTTTTTATGTTCAATAAATTTTTAATGAGCAACTTAAATTTTCAAACAGTATTTTTATCATGCCTGCACATAACTCACGTTTTTTTAATTTCACTATGAACTGAACTTCGTGTTAGGACTGATAAGAACTGTTAGTGATAACCCAAAATTTTGATGAAATTCTTATACGTATTTAGTATTTATTTTTTATTACTCTTAATATAATAGAACATTATCAGTTTTAAAAACTATGAATAAAACTTACAATTAAAAAAAAAATTAAAATTACTTTAATATTGAATATTATTAGTATTTAAGTTCTTACTTATACCTATAACATTTAAGTATTGTGAAAATGATAAGAAATAATGTACTTGTGTCTTGTGATAATTTTTTTTTACAGCTATTGGGGAAAAAGTTTTATTATAAAATTATTCCTTCCTTTCTAATACCGGCGATAAGATAACGTTATAATTTACTTGTGAATATCAATTAAAAAAAAAAAAAAACAAATAAAGTTATTTATTAAAAATTTTGTTTTACAATATTTCTTTATTCGTTTATCGAGATAAAAGTTTACAAAAATTTATTTAAGTAACTACGAGTAATTACAAAGATAATTAATAAAGAGAAGAAATATTTTATTCAAAATAAATAAACCTACTTAATTGTTCTCGTTCGTTAATACATATATATACATATGTGTGTAAATTTAATTTAATAAAACATTACGCAAATAAAAATTACTTAAGAATTTGAATTATTCATATATCAAATGACCGAACCATTAAAAAAATGTTTAAACTAATATTCAATAAATTTAAAATTCCCGTCATAATTCAAAAATTTTTACGATAATTCAATACACATTTTTTATAAGAAGAATATAATAAAATATAAGTAAGTAACTACATGTCCAAAAAATCCAAAAACGATATTTTTTTAATTGTTTCTTCTTTCTATTATAAAAACTGTAATGTACACAAACCAATTATGAATGTACCTATATATTTATACTTGCGATAGTGTAATTAATAGAAAATATAATATAATCGTTGGTATAATTTCAACTAATAATAAATCGTATCACATTCGAATAGTTAGACAAAACAAATAAAAAACTAAATAATAATAAAATTAGAGGTTTACTTATGTTTAATTTGTTATAATAAATTAGGTCAATGTTATAATATATAATATTATGAACATTGACTGTTCAATTTGAACACTACCAATTAAGTAAATAAATTTACGCGTTCAATTACTAATTGTCCTGTCAGAATAGGTGTATATACCTATACTTGCATACTATTTTTTAAAAATTGATTTTATACCTATAAAACTTTTATGCGCCCTAATTTGAAAGTTTTACATTATTAAATAACAATTTTTCTTTTTTTGCATAAATTTATAACTAAACTAAATCCTTAATAAGTCAAACATTTCTCTTAATTTTTATTTTTACTACATTTCTAATATACATTCATCTTTACAAATTAACTTTAAAATTTGAAACTAACAACTTTTAGAACTAAAATTTACATTTTCATCAAACCATGCATAAATAAACAATTTTAGAATTTAATTGGAAAATGAATAAAGAATTTAAGCTCATTAAGAATCTATATTAATATTCTCCATCTATAAAAAAAAATTAAATCTTAGGTTCATGAACAATATTTGAACAAGTAAGTCAAAATCAAATCAAAATCCTTTTTTCAATTGACAGAACCATGATTAATCATTTAGCAATTCTATTTACTTATTCCCTATTGGAAAATTTTACACGCTAAAAAAATTAAACAAAAATACCCATGTTAGTATAAATAATTAAGATAAATTTGTAAATAATAGAATAAATAGCTTCATAAATTTAAATTTCTTTTTTAACCAAGGTTTATAATTAAAAATTTAATTCTTAGACAATATTAATCAAATCTAGTTAATTAATAATACATACTTAATTTATCTTGATTATGTATGCTGTATATGTTATGTAGTATTTTCGTTTAAAAAAAATTTGTAAAATTTTCTTTCCAATGAACTTTTTATTTCAGTATACTCATTCATAATATATGTACTACATATATACAACTTCTTTCTGTTCTAACTTCCAATTGACACTTTTAAAAAATTCATCATAAACCACCCAAAATTCCTACAAATAGTTTTTTTTTTTCAAAAGTTTCAAACCGGAAAAAACCATCTGCGTTCATTTGTTCAACTAACCCACTTAAACAAATTTGAAACCTTTTTTTCATTCTATTCTATTTTATTGCTATTACCTTCTCTTGCTTTTTTCCAAATATTTTTGTTTATTTCTCCATTTCAAATTTGATACAGACTAATGTAGTGTTCTTTTTATCTTTTCTTGAAATAACAAAAAGAACAAACAATTTAAGAACAAGATAAATTTATTTTTTTTATTTTCAAAATTTGAAAAACAATTAAATTCCTTAAGATATTCTTCCTCTCATTTTTCTAAAGTTTTATATAATGTAAATATTTTTTGTGTTCACAAAATAGAAGAGTTTTCTTCTTCTATTGTTATTTTTCATTATGTTAATGTTTTTATGTCTATCTATCCTATATTAATATTGCTGATGATGATGATGCTGTTCTGTTTGCTTTAAGAAGTAAGAACTGTCAAATGCATACGTCAGCGCTCTTATTTTTTTATACAAGAAAAAAAATAAGTAAAATTACAAATTACAATAACAAGGTAAAGAATATAAATACACTTGTTTCGTTATTTATTTTTTTTATTTTTGAGTTCAAATGAATTCCAATTTACTCCACTTAAAAGATAAAAACAATAAACAAGAAAAAAAAATAAAAATATAACAAAAACGAATAAAATAAGAAGGAAAATAAGTTATTTGTTTACCTTAATTTTATGTTTGAAAATTCTCATTAAAACTCCAAAAGCTATTCTTCATAATTTAATTTTTATTTGAATTTTAATTTAAATAAGAATTATAAGCGAAAAAATTAAAAGAAATTCTTATTGTATTTTTTAAATTCCAATATGTCAGAACACTTCCCACTTATTTACATCAAAATAATTATTTTTAGATTACAGATTCTTCTTTTTATATTAATTTGAACATTATAAAAATGGGAAAATTAATACTATTTTACATTAATTATTTTATTATTAAATATTCACTTTTCATTTTTGAATTTTAACATGGTTTAATTATTTTTTAAGGATTTTAAAAACAAATCCTTCCAATTTTACCTTTTTTAATTACTTGACTTTTAAAACACTTTAGTAAATTATTGGTTTGGTTTTATTTGCGTATTATTTATATATTAAATGATTTACAACTGTAAATACTTATATGGCGCGATAAAATTGGAAATTATAATTTTTCATTCCTATTAATTCCACCTTTTTAAGTTTTTTTTATCCGTTATGTTAATTTCGTTTGATAAAAACCTTCTTAACTAAACACGATTTGACAGCAGACTGAATGGAAAACCGTTTTGTTGTCAAAATGTAAAAAAAAAATTAATAAAAAAAAGTAAACAAATAAAATTGTTACCCTAACATAATTAGATGTCTGTGACATTTAAAAATGTCAAAAATTGACAATCTAAATATTTTTGTGAGTTGGTAACATTTTACAAAATACTCGTTCCACACAAAAGAAATCCGAAAAAACAAACTTTCATTCCACATTTCCAAATATTAATACAAGTACATAGTTTCATAACGGCTTACCAACAAATTAATAAATTATTTATAGATATATTCGTATTCGTTGTACATAAATATCTGATAATAATAAAAAAAAATCCAAAAAATATTATTATAAATTTTTATATTTCTAAAAAACCTATTGTAAAATAAATGTGCATGCATATGTTGAACAGTGAATTTATAATGCATAGTTATTTAAAAGTCAATTAATCAAAGCAAAATTTACAAAAATTTAGTAAATCAATTTATAGTTTATTCATTCAATTAAAATTCGAATTTCGGAATGTGAAGAATTTTTTAATATCTTTTTCTCCTATCAGAAAAAAGTTAAAGTTATTCCCTAATTTCGTTAAATCTGGTTTCATTTCACTCCTAAAACATTTTTTTACACAGTTTTTTCCATTCTACTCCATAATTTTTACTGCGCACTTGTTGTCAGATTTTTTTTATTTTACTAATATTTTGTCTTCGTTAAGGTTTCAAACTTGGCTAAGGCGAATTTAATTCCTTTAAAACGCTTGAAGAGACATCTTTTCATCATATGTGATTTATTATTGATATATGGTGTATGTTTTGTTTGATTCTAAACTTTGGTTTAAATGTTCACCACTAGCACCAATTATCACATTACATTTTGATTTTACCAAGTTTAAAAATATAACAATGAACATCAATTTTGGAACAAATATGGATAAATACTTGGCTTATTATGTCTAGATTAAATTTTAAATTTTTTCATAGCTTTCAATCTCATGATATCATCTAATTTCTTTCTTTTCCACCTAATTTTGATTTTAAGGTTATCAAAGTTAAAAATATAAAAATAAACATAATAAAGGTAAATGTTTGAAATTTGGCCGGATATAATGTTTATATTACGTTCATATCGGAAACCCAGAGTTGACACAGTCTGTTCTACTACACTTTTCCTCGTTCATTACTAAAAATTTATTTAAATGAAGAATACATAAACAGATTCTCTGATATTTGAATTAAAAAATTTTGGCGATCCAAAATTGATTAACATAAGTATTTACATAAAATTAAACAAAACATTTAATTAAAAATATTTATAAATTGAATAGATAAAAAAAGCAAATTAATAAAATTAATAAATTTGAGCTTTAAATAAAAAAGCTTACAGAAAATTTAACATTATAAGGTCTACGAATGTCGAATATGCTCAATAAAATATAAACTGTCCAATACAATATAAACTCAAAACTGTTTTTTGTTGGTAGATATCTAACCTAATTCGTGTTTACAATTTTTAATAATACGTTATGTTGTATTAAAAATGTTTACAAAATTATGATTTTTTTTTAATAATTATCTTTTTGGATAATTATGAAAATATCAAATCCGTATGTTAATTGTAAATTGTATGTACCAATATGGGTTATTGATTTGATTTTATATTTTATTTTTATAGAAGAAAATAAAAATTTAGAGAAGTGCCCAAATTTTAAAATAAATCATAAATAAAATGTACCAAACTTCAAATTTAGCTAAGACATGTTTGTATTTTTAGTAAAATAAATTTGAAATGTTCTTTTATTCAAAAAAAAAAATAAAGGGCAAAAAATGATTAATATAAAAAACAAATTTAGATAAATTTTTTAAACAGGAAAAATAGCTTTAGACATAATATAGTAGACAAGTACCAAAATACCTAGGTAAACTTTTTTCGTTAATTTTTGAAGTTACATATTATATTATTATAGGGTGGTGTTGCCTAATTTCGAACATATCCTATAATCGAAAGTTTTTTAAAAAAACTAGTAAAATAAGGAAATTTGACTTATAAAAACGGTTTTTTTTTTTAATTTATTTGTTGAAGTTTCGCCTACCCTTAAGAAAAAAATCAGAAAAAAAATAAGTTTATTATCTCTCAAATTGCTAAAACTTGAAACTGGTTCTTAAACAGTGATCTTTTCATTGAAATTGATAATAAAGAAAGATATAATAAAGAAATCTGTAAGCAAATTGTTTATAAAAATTTATATATTCATGCAAAGGAATATTTATTAATTGAATATATAAATTAAATTTATAAATTAAATTTTATTATTCGACAAAATCAGGGAAGAGTCTATAAATGTTAGAGCCGGCAGTAAACTCATTCGCATTCCGGTAACAACTCTGCATTACAAAATTCGTGTGATAAGAAAATGCAGAAAAGTAGATAAGAAAATGAAAACAAATAATGGTTATTCTACAGTTCTTACTGAGAGCGAAGAAAAATGAATTGTGGAATAACGGGAGCGTTCGAAATCTCGTTTTCTTGCAATATTTCGCGAAAAAATGGAAAAAATATTTTAATACTTTGTTGTTGACTTATTATGTATGAAGAGAAATTAGGAGGGGTTTAAAAGTTGGATACAAAATTAGAAGCGATTTTAGGATTGTTCGCTTTTCTTAAACAATTAAGTAAAAAGTTTAAAAAAAGGAATAAAAAAACAAAAATTTTGCTTTTTGAAATATTATTATTTATGAAATTTTTATTTGGTATGTTGTTTTGTTGATTTACTGTTTTTTTTTTTGAGTTTCGTCTTCGCCCAAATCAATTTATTAAAAAACGAGGAAGAGTGTGGTAGAGTAGACTGTGTCAACTCTGGGATACCCGTATGACCGTTTTATAAACATTATATCATTTATAAACATTAATTACTTTAAACATAAAGCTTTATTAGGTGTGGTGTAATGCTCATATAAAAGAAGGAGTTGAATGGCAGCTACTCGAACCCTCTGCAGTAGACCAACCAAATTTTGCAGTAACTTTGGTCATTACACTAAACTATTTTTGGCAAAATTTCAGACACCTAACTTCAATAGGTGTAGAGTAATGCTCATATAAAATTAGAAGTTGTATGGCAGCTACTCGAACCCTTTGCAGTAGACCAACCAAATTTTGCAGTAACTTTAGCCAATACACTAAACTATTTTTGGCAAAATTTCAGACACCCAGCATTAGTAGGTATAGAGTAATGCTCATATAAAACAGGAAGTTGTATGGCAGCTACTCGAACTCACTGCAACAGACCAACAAAATTTTGCAGAAACTTTGGCCATAAAACTAAACTACTTTTGCCAAAATTTCAGACACGTAGCTGTAATAGGTACAGAGAAATACTCATATAAAAAAAGAAGTTGTATATGGCAGCCACCCGAACCCATGGACCAAAATGGCTGGATTTAAATAGCGATGACGGCTATTGCAAAAAAACGAATTTGCGAAAATTTCAAGATTCTAGCTCCTTTAGTTTTTGAGTTATCGTGCGGACGGACGGACGGACGGACAGACGGACGGACGGACGGACGGACATACATAGCTAAATCGATTTTTTTTTTTCGATCTGATCCGATCCATACACTTGAGTCTATATCTACCCCCCCTCCTTCTCTGCGTCACAAACGTAATGGCAAATTTATTATACCCTTTGCCTATATAGTCATACGGGTATAAAAAAATTATTTGGTTGTTAAACTCGTGATTTTGATACGCGAGATTTTAAAACGCGAGTTTTTAAAAAGCGAGATTTCGTAGCCAACGCATTTTCCGCAAAAGTCATTTTTTGTGAGAGATGAGAAAAGAATAACCCCTTTTACCAACGATAGGCCAGGCAAAAATGATATTATTATAAGGCATAAGGAAATATCCTATCGCAATCCAGAAACCATTACAAGGGCGTGCAATAGTTAAGGAAGAAAACATAAGGAAATTGTTAATTGGTTTAGAAACTTATTTAAGTAAATTGAGTTATTTAATCTTTGAATTTATAAAGTTTGAATTTATAAGAAATAACAATATTTAAAATGAAAACATTTGTTTTCACATGTATTTTTAATAGTAATTTTTTAAAAAAATTCGTGTTCGAACAAAGGAATATCTATTTTCGAAAATAGGCAACTGGTGTTCGATTATAGGCAAATTTGGGTTGTTTTAGTAATTTTTAAATAAAATTATTAATAATTTGTATAATTTTATTTAATTTAATTTAATTAACTGGTTATTCGGTCGAAACACACCTTATTTACGTGTTCGATTATAGGGAACTTGACCCTATAATATCAAAACTTTCATAACAATGTTATTTTATTTTTTATGTAAATGGATAATAATTTGCGACTGTACTCCAGTTGATTTGCTAAAATTAAGCTTTCAAATTGTATTGGGTAGCTATGTACATAGTTGTAAATTTTTTAGTTAATTTAAAAAGCTTTTATTGAATTATTTCAAAAGCATTGATAAAAAATAAAAGTCATTACGTAACTTTTTACATGGAAAAGCTTTTTACATGGAAAACTTAAAAGTTAAAAAATATTTAAACATAGCAACAGTTATTTATGACTAAATCACAGTTATTGTTTAGATATTTAAATATGAAAGTTTATTTAATTTATTTGTAAGTACATGCATATGTGTTTATGTGTCTACAACATTTGTTGTTTATAGAAAAAAATATGCATACATCTTAATGTTATAAAAAAACTTAAAATCTTCTATTGTCTACGTGTAACTATTGTCTACTTAAATCTTCTACGTGTATATATAGAAATCCTTTGTGCTATTGTCCAGCCGTCTGTTCACACGATAACTCAAGTTTAAAAAAAGCAAAGTTTTTAAAATTTTCACAAAAATCATTTTTATCCATGATTGAAATTGAATCAGTTTTCTTGAGGTGTTCAAGTAGCTGTTATGTGCAGCAACTTTAAAAACGTGCCCATAAAACTGTTACTCTATTTGTATTCTGTCTTTTTTTTCTGTAACTCCTCAAAGTTCGACAAGCTCTATGTTTAAATTGTTATGATAAGACCTCTATGAGGTATATTTTAAGTCAGAATACGCAAAACGAACCGATCTTTTTTAAATTTTGAAATAGTTTTTGGGAAAAAAAATTATTATATTATTATCATATGGGTTGCGAAATATTAATTTTAATTCAAATCATTAGATTAAGTAGATTTGCAATATAAAACATATCTTTGGTACCTGGCTGAGTATTATTTTAAAACTCTGCAACCAGCAACTATTTATTTAATAAAAATTACCACATATATTACCACATATAATTATAACAAATTTTTTGGGAAAGTTAAAAACATAACCTTTTTTTAGGATTGACGGACTTCCATCAGTAGAATAATTGCATGCACCAATGTAAAGTTCCTAAATTATTCCGAGAAGGGCTTCCAAAAGTTGTTGTAGAGATCTATGACCTCAATTTCCACAATAACTAAGACCACCAAAACTTAGACCAAATAAATAATTAGAAATTGAAACCGTCATACCTATAATATAACAATTATAGGCAAACAATTTTTGGTAAGTTTTAAAATATCTAGACCATATATTTCATAACTATAAACCCATGTTTCACCGGATTACTTTGGCACTAATCATAAGATTGAAAATTTGTTTTTTCACTTTGAATTAAAATAACAACGCAAGTGCATTGTCAAAATTTATTTGAAAGTTGTAATTAACAATTAACTAATTAACTTGTAATTAACAATTAATTAAAAATTTCTAAAATAATTTGATTAGAACTTTTTTTAATTAAAATCTTTATCAAATTTTTATACATATATGAGTAAAAACTAATAAACTCACATTCAAAAAAATTTTATATAAAAAATTATTAAAATTATTTCAAAAATTGTTTTGTGTTAATAAGAGATAAAATTTATTTCATTGTTAGATAAAAAAATGAGCTCAAGAGTTTTGCTTTTTGTTCTTGTTCCCTTTTACTTAAATTAATAAAATATATATGTATGTTAATTTTAATGTGTTTATTAAAATTTGATAAAAATGCAAAGCTTAACGCAATATCAGGGGTCGTTTGAAATTATTTTTATTAGAACATAGGTTTTTTTATAAATTATAAAACTATCCGAAAATAAATAAGACAAATAAAGTTCAATATATTCCAGATTTTTGATTTTCGAAAAAGATACAGTGAAAACTCGAATTGCACTGGAACTAGGGTCGGTGTTAAATCCAAAAAAAAAACAAAATCCATAGTGACTTTTGCTAAAACAAAAAAACAAGTCCACAAAATAAAAATCCACAAAACCCAAAATCCATAAAAAATTGTCCAAAAACACATTTAAATAAAAAAGGGCTACCGAACTGAGTAAACAAATTTATTTTCCAGAATAATTATAATATGAATTTGCATTTATTTAAATTTTTTATATTTAATTAATTCATTTCGATTGCTGCCCATAGACGGGGAACTAGGTCAACTTGGTACGCGGTCATGTTAAAGAAATTTAAACCAATTTCTCAAGTCGCCACATCATATTTTAAAGACGATGGTAATGTGAAAAATATTTATACCATCAAATACAATTTTGCACAACTGTCTTAGGTTGATAGCTAGGTAACATTTAATTATGTAAATTAGAAACAAAACCGCTTTAAAAAAAACTCCATCTTTTGTGACTCTTAAGGACTTCCAGGGGACAGCACTTTGAAACTATTTTTGAAATAAACTTTGTCCTTTATTATGGTTATCATTTTCTGCACTATACAAACTTTGACATATCTGATTTTTCCATTAAAAGCTATTAATGCAAAGTGAATGAAATGGATAACATAATTCAATATTTTAACAATTTTTTATATAAAGTGTAAATCACATTATTCGCCAGATTTTTCAAATAATCATTTTATATTTGGAATTGTGTCAATAAAAGAATCATTTGAATATTTCTGCTGTGTACCAAAAAAAAAAATGAAATTAAATTTATAACTTTGAAAAATATTATAAAAGCCAATTGTTAAAAATCGAATAAAGCCAATAAGGAAAATTTATTAAAAGCATTTCTTTTGTTTTTTTTTTCTCTTTCATTTCATTTGCCTTTTCATTTTTTGGTATGTTCTTAATATAAAAAAAAATTAAATCATTGTTGTGTTTTACTAATAAATCTCTGATTTGACCTTGTTTTTATTATAATAAAGTATACTTCATCATTAGTCAGAACAAAAACCAGACTTTGTAGTTGGCAAACAGTTGTTAAAATATTGAACAAAGGATTGATTGTCATTCAAATAGAGAAAAAGAGAGAGAGAAATGAATAATTTGAGGAAAAGGACTGAATTTTAATTAATTGATCAAAAAAGGGGTCATTTTATAATGAAATGTCAAGATCAGATTGTACTACGTTTGGTAAAAAATTTCACTCCTCATTTTTTAACAAAATTTGGACATTGAACGCAAAGTAAAAACTGAAAAGGGTTTATAAATATTAATAATTAAGATGGACGTAACTTTAATTACATTATACTAAAGGCCATAAATTTTATTATTGAAATTATTATTTTCTTTTGAGATATAATTGAATTGAAATCATACTTAAATTCAAAAGGGTTTTTCAATTTAGATCTTGAAGGACTATTTACCCATTTTAGATTTAAATACATTTATAAGATTTCAAATTAGAATATTTTAAATATCTTAAATGTTGTCTGATGTCTTGACAACTAATGCAAATACTATACCCCAAAATTTAACTTGTTCTCTTAAAAGTTGAGACAACGCAGGAAAACTAAGCAAAAGAGGTAAAATTGCAAATTGAGTTGTTTAAGTTAAAAACCGTACATCAAGGCGAAGAAGAGTTTTTGACTTCTCATAGCTCTTCAACATTTCTTCAACATCCATTCTAATTGTAGTCGTAACCTTTAAAAATTTTGAATAAAAAACTACCTAAAAAACTAAGAAATCAAGGTAATAAAGAGATTGGAAGAAGAAAGTTGTAATGAAAATCAATTAATTAAGAAAAGTTTAAAATTAAAAGGGTAATTCAGGAAGAATAAGTTGACCTCCAACTTGCACTTTTGTAAATCGCAAGAAAGTACACGTATACGTGTTTCACAATTAAGAGTTACGACTTATAAAAGAGTCTCTATATTTTAATGTTCTATCTCGAAAATTAGAGTTAATTAATGTGATACTACAGCCTCTACATTTACGTTAATGTGTTGCCAAAATATTAGTAAAAACCTTAAAAACTACAAATCCCTCATTTTAATAATATGGTATGGTAAAATTTTCTATTTGGTAAAATTAATATTATTATTTAATAAATAAATACAAAAAAAGTAAAATTTATAACATGTAAATAGATATTGTACCTAAAAATACCCTCAGTTCTATTTAAATTCTATTTTGTTAGTGTCTTTCCAAAAAAATTTATTGATGAACTCACAAAAAAAATACAGAAAATTAAAATTCAATTCCGATTTAAATTGATTGAATGTTAATTTTATGTCAATATTTGTAGACTTAATTAGACATGAATTGGAACCTTGGATGGTATAAATAGAAATTCCTTTTATTTTATATAAAATTTAACTTGAAATAGATTTTATCGATTTTCATTTTAAATTAACTTTCCTTTTTTACTCAATTAAAAATGAAATTTTTTAAAATTTATTTCTAATACAAATAGATTTTTATATTTCAATTTAAGATTTTATTGCCTTCATCCGAATATAAGGCTTGTTTCGTTAATCTTTAGAATGGATACTCACAAAAAAAAAAATTAAATTAAAGATAAAAACAAATTTAAAATTTTACAAACCTCAAATCAGCACGTGTTTTATCACAAATTTATAATTAATTGTAAATTCAAAGAAATTTTTTCAATGTAAATATTTGAAAATCTTCATTTCCCTTTTTCAATTTTTCTTTTTTAATCCGAAATCCAATTCGTTTGTTTCATTCTATCGAATAGAAACCAACATCCGTTATTTATTTATTTTTAAATGTACAGTTTAATATAGTTTAATTGTAACTGTAATTTTCATTAATTTAAACAGGATTATCAGAAACGAGATAAATAAAAATGTAAGAAAGAGAGATAAAGAAAAATAAAGTAAATAAAAAAAGGTCTATTTACTTAAAAATAATTTATTGATATTACGTATAAATTTAGGTCCAGAAGATTTTTGAAGAATTTAAATGTCCAATGCTAAAAAAATCATTTAGGAATATTTGTATATGTATCTGTATCTGAGAGATTATCATAGTGCATAATATATAAGAATTTAATCAGATACTGAGTTGTACATTTAAAGTTAAAGATGAACTCAAGAAATTGTAGTAGTAATTCTTTTTAAAATTTAAATTTAAAAAATTTAAAAAACATACTAATTTTTAACTAACTAGAATTCTAAGCTCGGAAATTATTACTTAAATACTTGGTCCACCCACTTAGGGTTCTTCTCATCTACTCACCTGAACACAAAAAAAAAAAAAAAGAAGAAAATGAATTGGACGACACTGTTGTTATATTTTATGGATTTTATTTGTAATAATCGGTAATGACTTCCTTTAGCAATTTACTTTTAGTTTTTTCTCAATATTCTTTTTCTTTTCCTTTTTGCTTTTAATTCCCTACCGGGGCTGCCTTTTATAAAAATTTTTTAGCTATTAAAATTTACAGAGATCCCAAAATTTTAAAATAATAACCAGAATTCTTGGGGGAAAAACTGATAAAAGGGGGAAATAAAAAATAAAGGGGAGAATGCAAACAAAACATGAAAACAAGTCCTTGTTGATTTAATTTCGTTAACTAAGAAGGTGATTTGAAACAAATCTTCAATGTAATTTTTTAAAATAATACAAAGATTCTAAGTAATGGTTAATGTAAGTTGTGTTCAAAAAATAATGTTAAAATAAGAAACGTGTTATGTACGTTGACCATCAACTGGAATTAATTCAACTTAATTTCTCTTGCACTTTTTTGGAATACCATTACTTTAGGACTGGCCTTAAATTTCTTAAAAACTTCTTTTCAAAAGTTCGAAGAATCGTCGTAAGGTAAAAAAAGTTGAATTAACTTAAAACTTTAAATAAAATTTCAAAACATTCATTAATACATTCATGAATGCAGTCGATGGCGTAATGGTTAGGATATTGGTCTTTCAATCAAGTTGGGAGTTAGGTTCAAACCCTGGTTAGATTATAATTTATATCATTATACTTTATAACATAATATAACACCCCCCACCCACTCGGTTATCACATTTAATGTGCATTTAATAAAACTTTCAAATTTGAAAAATCAAAATGAAAAAAACACATTTTTAAGTTCGAAAAATGAAGGAATAGAAATTATATCCTAATTATCATTATAAGGTTTTAAAATATTTTCATCCCAATAAAAGAAGATCACTTATCACATGGATCTTATTTGTAGGTTAACTTTTTTAATTATTACATGCTTTGCTGTTCTTTCGAAACAAACGAAAAATTAGTAAAGCCCTCACTGTTGCTCACTGTTTAAATTAGTAGAATTAATAAAACAAGAGTGAAAGAAAACAGAAACATAAAATTGAAAATAGCAAATAACAGAGGCGAGAAAACAAAATAAAAATAATAAAACCACCAACAGGCTACTTCCGTTCTGGAAATTTCATCTTTTTTTTTAGAAGGAAATTAATAAACTATAAAAATTAATGGATGGCCCACCATTTTGAAAAAAAAAATATTCTAAAAAACATTAAAGAGATAGGAAAGAGTGAAGAGTTGACTCTGTCAACTCTAAGTTAGTCGTAGTCAAGAAAATCATGTTATAAATAAACACGTTAAAAGAAAACGTTTTCAATTTTTTCCAAAATTTTTAATATAATCTTTATTATATACAGAGTAAGCATTAAACAAATAAATATTTAATATTTCTAAACTTGTTTATCTTTAAAGTTCTTTTTTATAGTTCTGTACCTTAAACATATTTCGACATACATAATCGATTATTTTTAGATGAGTCAAAGAAAAAACATGAACAATTAAAAATGGAGACAAATTAAATTTTAATTAGCTTGTTGTCAAAATTTAACCAGTTGTCTAGTATGAACACTATTTTTAAAATCAATTTACTTATTCTTAAACACCTGCAGTGTGAACATGGTATTATAAATTTGCTATTAATTTTTGGATTAATTGAAACAACTTGAGAGATAATTGAAATTATTTGCAATTCAAATGAAACCTTTTGCGAAGAAAATCAAACTTTAATTTATTATTTGAAAAATTAAATTGTGTAGTAATAATTACAGATAATTACATAATTAAGTGTCAAATATTATTACAGTTTTACAAATAATTTTAATGTTATGTACAAAATGGAAAAATTATTTAAAGTTTAATCCTAAAATTTTAAAAAATGTAATTCAATCTAAGTGTCAGCTCAGTTTACGTTCTACAGCTTGTAAAATATTAAATATACCATCTCTATTACGTAGTTTAATCAATTATATGTGCAAGATTATGTTCGTTGTCAGTACCAGTTAATTTACAATGAGCATGTATTTTTATTTTTGAAACTCCTTTTACTATTCTATTAAGAACTGGGGAAAAAGGTGGGTTAAAAATTTTAAATAACATACACTGTCCGCAATTATTGTTTGAATTTCTCCCCTTTTTGAATTTTTGACATTATCCATTGCTAAAAAAACAACCTACAGTATTACAAAAGTATTGTCAAATTTATTATACCCATGTTCTTGTCAGTATAAAAATAAAATCAAAGAGGAAATGAAATTTAATCCACTTGTTAGTAAGAAGAGTTTAGGTGAATTATTGTTTTATATTGGTTTTAGGCAACATTAATGAAACCTTCTTTTCTTGTTCATGTTTTTTTAAAAACCTAGGTCAAAAGTTTAATTTTTTTTTAGTCACCTTAAACATTTGTTTCTACTTTGCCCAATTTTTAATGATTACACAATTTTGAAAGAATTTGTATACAAACACCTACATACATTTAAATATAATATAAAAAATACAAATTTTTAAAACCCAAAACCAGGTGGATAGAATTGTTATCTTTTATGACATATTTTAGCGCCTTTTTTTAGGGAGTCATGAAGAAGATATTGTAGCTGTAAGGCTATTTGAGGTTAAATTCGATTTTTTTGAAGGTGTTTGTTTCTTTTTAAATTTTCATAAATTTTAATTATCAATTTTGTTTTTGACTTTTATTAAATTTTGAAGGCTTACGGGGTTTATCCAAATATTTGCTGATTATATATATATATATTAAATGTTGAATTTTATAAATCTCGTAGACATTCATCAGGATATTTAAATTTGATTAAGTTTAATATTAATGTATATATAAATATGTTTTAGCATTTTTTGGGCAAAAAATTTTAATTGGATATTTTCAAGGTTATTTTCCGGGAAATTAAAAAAACATTATTCCCCTAGTATGAGTGTGTATATATATAAAAATAGTAATTTTGTAATTAAATTTTGTTTCACTAATTAACTTAATGTATTTAAATATAAAGAATAAATTTAATTGTAAATCCGTTTTATCCATTTTGGTGAGATAAATCAATGAAGAAAATTGTTTTAGTTTATTTTTTCTTACATTAATGAGATCTGGGATTCCATAACCTTTTGCAGTTCCATTAAAATTGTTCGTAATTTAAAAAAAAAACTTAAGACACTTTTATAGTTAATTGAAAATTCTGAATTATATATTTCTATCAAAAAAGTAGGACAAAGTTTAGAAAAATAATGAAAATATTCGTTATATATTTTTTACTAGGTACTACTATTAAAAAATATAAAAAGTGGTTTAATGATTGTGTTAGACCTAAGACTCATTTAAAATTCTATTTAATTAAGAGTTGTATACGCAAAGGTTAATATTTTCAAGAATAACATGTAAAAAAAAATTATTTTATTTTTTCAGTATAAAACTTTCTTTTATAATTCATCTTATAAGTTTTAAGAATCCCATTAAAAAATCACTAAAATAAGCAAACATTTTATAAAAATTTTTATACTTGTACACTTTACTAATATTTTTGGGTTATGCAAAGTGTTTTAGTAAGATACTTGAAATCTTCTTCTATTTTTAAATTTAAAATAATATTCATATAATATAGCTACATCTCAGGTAATCATATAAGTATATATAGGTGTATGTTTAGTATAGCTTATAAGTTATTCTGAAGGATTTGTATATTCAACATTTTTAATTGGATTTAGAATTTCCTTCTGTTATTTTTTCTTATTTGCTTTTATATTGTTTCAAATTTTTTATTCAAAAAAATAAAATGAAAAAGAAGTGGAGCTTTAATTATTGAACTTATGAAGTATAAGTATATATAATTTATTTGATACTAAAGTTGTTTAATAAAATAATTTCATTATCTGTTACCCTTTCTTATGATGTTTGATCTTATATTTTAATACTTCGAAAGTGTTTTATTTGGGGCTAGCTGTAATAAAATTCTAGAATCTAGATGATCAAACGAATATTGAAATTGCATATTTATAGGAGATCTCAACCTTAGTTTTTAATAAACGATAATTGTATCTGGATCTGTTTTATAAAAACGTGAACTTTAAATCAAAAAATAAATAATTAAGAAATCGGTTAACTGTTGGTACTAAAAACCCAAGTTGGTATTTTAAAAAAATTGATTTTTGTTTTAATTTTCAATGTGACAGACACATGCTAAAATTAAATTTCAATAAATTTCCTTAGAAGTGAATAAAGGAGTTTGTTTAAAATTTTATTAAAAGAAATTTGTTTTAGAATTCTAATGAATATTTTTTTAATACTAATTGCCTTTCATTAAATTACTAGAACATCTTATTTATAATACAATTTTTTTTACCTTCAATTGCTCTTAATAGGATATTGACCTCGATTTTTATTTTTAAGATAAAAATTTTTTATATAAAATATGTATTTATATAAGAGCTTAAAATATTAGCTTTAGTAATTTATAATTTAAAAATAAATTTTTTTAAATCATCTTACATATATATATAACTCTTACATATATGGGTAGCATGTGTTCTAACATTTATTTAAAATGTATTTAGTTGGTAATTGAATTTCTAAAATGTTATCTTTTGTACAAATTTATGGAATGTCTGTCTAGTCTGAATTCAGTACTTTCTAGATTTGATTATGTATGAGAATCTTCACTGCAGTTTTTGTATTTAATTGAAAATTTTCTATCATAACAATTGATTTGTACTAAAGAATTTGATCTATTTTTGAACTGATGATGTAATTGGTATATGATCAATTTGACTCTAAATTTTATTCGCTTAATTTTTTGACGGTGTAAAGTCAGTCAATTTACAAAAAACGAATATAACTTATTTATTATTAATATGTAACTTATTTTGTTGAAGCTAGTTACCCTTTTTAACAAAATTTTTAATATTACTAATAATTTTTAATATTTTTTATAATTTTCAATATTTCTTATATTAATATTATAAATTGGTTTAGCTTGGCTTAATATAAACAATAATACTGGGTTAATACTATATATATATATCGTATATTAATGAAATATTACATTATATTTATTTTAAATAAAAACAATTTTATAATAATATCGAATATCCATGACATTATATTTTTCTTAGGATTAGGAATCCCCTCACTTATAAAATTACTAAATAAATTTTCTGGAACAATGTTATACTCCTGTATGTACATTAAAATATTACATACATACAGCATTTGATTCATGAATGTGTTAATTTTGTCCACAACTCTTAGTCTCAAACAAAAATTAAGACCCCATCTTTTAAATTTAATAATACGTTAAAACAAATTGGGTCAGTAATATGTGATAAAAGAAAAATAAAAACAAAAGGATAAAAACAAATAAAAAATGCTATAAATTTATAGTCGTACGTTTTCTTTCAACCTATTAAAGGACATTAAAACTAATGCAATCCGTATCACAAACAACAGAACACACACAAATAAAAACAAAAAAGAGTTGACTTAGCACCTCGAATTCTCATTCATTATCTTAACTTTTAATATTTATTGCCATAAAAAAGAAAAAAAAAAAAATAAAACCGAAAAAATGGAAGATAAATGAATGCTGGCTTTTATCCCTTATTGCTTCCTTCTATTATGGTTTCACATTTTTCACCACCAGGTATGACTTAACTGTTATTATGCAATAATAATCGCATAAAAATACAGGAAAAAAGTAGTACCGTTAAGAATTTATGTAGGAAGGCTATCCTCTGTATATTAAAGCCTGTATTCTCATGTTCCATTAAATAAACTGCTATTACTATCTCTTTCTCTCTAGAGTCTGATAACAAAATAGTATTTATTTTTTTTTATTATTTTCTGTTACTTTGATATTGTTGTTAAATGTTTTCACCACAAGAGTGCGCCAAATAAAATCAGAAAAACAACAGAAAATTAAACTTGGCAAAAAATATTGTATCCTCTTCATTCAGGTAAATTTTATTATGCACTTAACGGTTACTTTATTTTTATGGTTAAAGAAAATCTCCAGTTGGTTAAAAAAAAAAACAGAATTGCTATTAAAAAAAAAAACACCCTTTAGTTAAAGAGTGAAATGTTGAAGCAATAAAAGAATTTAAAAAGAAAAGCAGGAAATCGTATTGAGATGAGTTCAATTTAAAACAGATTTTTGTAATTTTTTTTTTATTCAAAACTTTTTAAAGTTTTAGTGTTAAGTTATAAATTTTTTTTTTAATAATATGCTTTTTTTCCCCTGCTTAAATGTTATGTTGCGTGACTAATGATACATCATGAGAGTAGATGTACATCGTTTTTTTGTTTTTTGAGATTCTTTTCATTTTAAATTTATTGGATTAATTTTAGACCAAAAATCTTTCCTTCAATCTTTTTAAACAGAGATTGAAGTTTCCATTAAGCAGTAAAAAGCGAACAAAAAAACATTTTTATAAATTTTTAAATTATTTAAAGATTTATTCAACGAAAAAGCTGTTTTCTGAAAATATCAGAAATTTCAAATAGAATTAAAAACTCAAATGCCGGTAGAAGAAAATTACGTTGAATTTTAAAAAAACTCTTGTATTTTAGGTAGGCGTTAATTTTTCAAACTGTTGAAGTGTAACAGTCATCAGAGGACTTAAGGCACAGAAAAACGTTTTTAAGACTGCTTTTCCTAGTTTATTTTCTATAATATTAAATCTGGTACGAATTTTGGTTATCTCTTATAATTTTTTTTAAATACTAATTAAAATTTGTAATAAAATAAGATAATTTTTATTGATTCAGATTTATGTTGAAAGCAAAATTTCTTTAGTATTTTATTATGGTTGAATCTAATGTGTATGCAATTAGTGACTTTTATTGATGATCATTCATTAAATTCTATTCTTTGTTTCCTATTCACTACATTCATTTATGATTTGTTCAATTCACTCAATTTAACTCATTTCTTTTAAAATTTTAAAAAATATTTTATTTTAAATAAAAAGCTAAAAAAAAAATTCTATAAAGTTTTGAAAAAGATAAGTAATTTTTTAATTGCATATTTTTATGATTCATCATAAAAAAAAACTGATTTTAATGATGTAGTAGAAAAATTATTAAAAAAATTTTTTAATCGTTTCTTAAGGAAAAATTCTGAAAATTAAAAGATGAAGAAAAACTGATTGGACTTCTTAAAATTTTTGCAAATGACAGTTTTTAGGTGGTTTGGATGAAATTTTAGTTTTTGTTTTGTATAATTTAGCGAATTAAAAACCGTTTATATGCATGGGATTTTAAAAAAGTTTAGCCTAAAAAGGTTTCCACTCAAACAACGTATGCTGTTAAATTTGATTAACACTACAATGATTTCGTCTCCTGTTGTATATTAGAATGTTTTGCAACCATATTCTTTTCTACTCTTTTCAGGAGTGTAGGGCATTCACCAATTGTATTTAGGCTAAGCTTCAGTTTATTTAAACGTTATATTCACTAAGCCGTTGATTACTCGGCTGTAGATTATGAATTATGATTATGAATATCCTACACAAAGGTTTTTTATATATTTTTATATAATTATACAAATTTACAATATTATTTTTATTAGATATGATTTAACCTGGGTTTAAACCCGAAACTTTCCACATGAAGGACTGCGTCTTTACTACTTCGCCATTTCTCAGATATGAAACCGTTAATGTAGTAAATTATTTTATTATTTTATTTTAATAATAAATATAAAAATTATTTTTTTTGAAAAACCAATTATATTTTGATGTAATTATTATTTAGCTGTTTCTAATTATAAATACATATTTTTTTTTTAAATAAATCAGATTGAGTTCGCTTTCTTATATTTAAAATTTCTATAGAATTTCTATAAATGTTATCTTTATAATAAATTAAGAATCAAGATGAAAAATGTATATAATAAATAATAATATGTGCTTTTGATTGCTTTGATATTTCTTTTGCATAAATTGTACATAATAAAATTTAATTGGAAATATTTAGAAATAATTTCATTGAAATTAATTTTAATTAATTTGTAGAAATTGAAAAAAACATTTGAATAATTTAAATTTAATTTTATAGAAAGATTTTCTTATCGTTTAGAAATTGTATTTGAAATGTTTTGATATTTACTTGCTTTAAAATTTAAAAAAAAATTTCAGTTGTTTGAGGAAACCATTTAAATTTTCTGTAGTTTTTTAAATATTTCGAAGCAAATATTCTGCTCTTAATCTTTTGATTGTTTCATTAGTTTTATAACAGAATAAACACAACTAAATCAACTTATCTTTGAAACGCAATTAAAAGTTCTTTGATTTAATATGATTATATACATACCCAAACATGATTCTACAATTTTCCGATATATAGAAAATTGTGTTATTTCATGAAGTTTTTTAATATTTTGGTTTTTTTTTTTTAAGTGGCTATTTGAAGTTCATACGAAGTGAAGTTCCTGACCATGGTTGCCAAATTTGCAAAAATACTCAAATAATTTTTCACTTAAAATTTTATTTGCAGAAATAATTTAGAATCAAATTAGCCCAAAAAACATATTTAGTTCTAAAATATAACATTGCAACTTAATTATATTAAAAAAAAATTCTTTCAGCTGAATAAATTCCTTAAAAGTTGTAATTGTCGATTTGATACATCGAAAAAAAATCTATTTTTAAACCAAAGCAAATATTATTTCGCAATTAATATACGAATCACTATGATTTAATCCTAACAAGAATCAGTTTCAAATAAAATTTATATGTTGTTTGTAAAAAAAAAGTTATGAACTTTCATTTTCAATCATCATTCATTCATTTTATACTATTTTGAAAAATCTTCAAAACTCATTCTAAAAATTAACATTCATGATTCGCATCATTCATTATTTTTCATTTTAACCCTTGCACCTCATTCATTTCATTGCATTTTTTTTTTTTGCCAAATGATCAATTTAGGTCACGGTACAGTTAAGCATTATTTATTTAACAATTAAAACTTCAATTTCAAATCAATAAAAATTGTTCCTTTTTAGCGGATTTTGGAAAAATATAACCTTTATAGTTTTAATCATTCTGTCTGTCCACCCGTTCATGTGTTTACAAAAATTTTACACCGTTTAAAATAAAGATATTTTAACTTCGGATACGTAATGTGAAAAAAATTTCATGGAAGAATTTTTTAATATAACTCCTTTTCCCATTACCAAGCTCCAATACATCAAAATAAGGATAAGCTATATAATATTTAAATTGATAAAACAAAAGCTTAGATAAATAAATTTTCAATCTTCTTATCTTATAAAACAATTATTAGTTTATTAAGAAAACTTTTAAGTATATGGTCCTCCGTCTATGAGCTGATGAGAGGTAACAATTTAAAAATTTTTTATTTTTTTAAACACCTGAATTTTGATTATCAGCCAAAATTTGTTTTAACTTAATAAATACAAAAACTAAAGCTCAAACATTTTATTTTAATATTCGTTAATGCACATGCTTAATTATAAGTGGTAATTAAGGTTCTAAAAATTGAAGGAAAGTGCCGTATCATTTTTTATTTAATAAATTTTTAACAAAAGTTCTAAAATTGAAATATTATTAAAAACTATTTTTCGATATTCTCTTAATCCAAATACTTCCCATAACAGGTTTTTTTTATATTTTGAAAATTTGCTTTTTAAAAGCTTTTAGTTTTTTTTCATTACTTGTTTTTTATTGCATAAAAAAATATAATTCATATAAAACAAAAAAAAAAAAAAACAGTTATTATAAAGTAATAAAAAATATATATTGAATTTTTTTTTTTAATCAAAACAAAAAAAAAATTAACAGTTACACGAGTAGAAGTTGTTAACAAAACATTTGAAAATGAAAATTAAAAAAATATGGCGTTTTTTTTTCCTTTTAACTCCCAATATTGAAAGCTTTGAAAGATTTCACTTCCATCCTACTTATTTCATTGGTTTTTATATTTTTGAGGGCAATCTTGATTTATGAATTGAAATCATTGCAATTAATTAAAAAAAAATTTATCAGAATTTGAATAATATTAAAACTGAAGAATTAAAAATAAATATGACAAAAATTAAACATTGCGAATCTAGGAGACTTCACTACATATATACTATTATTAAGCAAGAATAAAAGTATTTACATAACATAGCATTTCATTTATTTATTTTTCTTTAATTAAAAAAAATGTTAACATGTTATTAGAACGGTAGGTCAGTGGTGGTTTTGGCTAATTAATATGTTATTTAGAATACATGAACATGTATTAACACGTTTACATCTTTATTTACACCTACGTATAACAGTATAAGAATAATTATTTTGAGGTCAGTTTTGGTGGCCGCAGTACAACTACTTACTACAGCAGCTACAATAGTTACAATAAACGAAGCAAAAATAAGGGATTTTTATTTGAAAGTCAAAAAACATGACGTGAGTAAAATACCGTTAGAAAACTATTTATCATTCAGAACCATCCAAACAAAAAACAAAATGATTTTCTCTAAAATTTTCCTTTGAAAATACTAAATGACACATAGTTTCTATTTTAAAATTAAGTATCACCCAGTAATTGTTCTCACTTTTAGTTAAAAAATACTATGAAAAAAAAATACAATTACCTTGCATTCAAATAAACACAATCATATTTTGAGTGAATGAAAAAACAGAAAGGAAAAAAAAACAACAAAAACAAATTAAACTTTTTATCATTTTCTGTTTTCAGAATAATTTTAGAAAAGTGAAAATAACAAAATTTTTGCTCATTTCTGATGTTATTTTTTTTCTTGTAATTTTGTAATTTTGTTGTAGATGAAGTTTATTCGTGAATTTACGAATGAGTTTTATGAGTTATGACTGAACACTTTTTGAGAAACCAAAAAAAAAAAAAAAACAAAATTACAAAATAAATATAACAAAAATAAATACAAAATAAATACAAACAAGTAAACAACAACAACAATAAAGGAATCTAAACAAAAAGAAAGAAACCAATAAAGTGGGAAAGAGAAAAAATGTAATTAGCCAGGTGTGATGTAATTTTCTTTTATTTTTTATTTGTTTTCTTTTTTCTTTTTTAATTTTTATTTTGTTTTTGTTTTTCGAATTTTCTTCTTTTTGGGGAAATCTAAAACCCTTTTTTGGTTTATTACCAAAAGTTTATGTTAAAAGTAAATTAGAGTTTAAAAATTTGTTTTTAAAAGAATTATAAGACTTGTTCGGAAGATTATTTTACTTTATTGTTTTATTTTGTTTTTTTTTTTTGTGTAATGTATATCGGTATGTTTAAACAGGTTCAGATACCTGTTATTCAGTTACAAATTATAAATATATAAACAACATTTTATATATATATATATATATATATACCTAGTACATATATGCAATTATGTCGTTAAATAATTCAATGATATTTAAAAACGTCATATTTTTGTTTTTTGGCAGATAAGTTTTTGAAAGGATGTAAAATTAAGGTAAGATTCATGGTGTAACAAGGGGTTGGAAACAATTAATGTTGTTATGTATACGTTTAATTTAAATTGGGATCTCATATTCTCAAAAATATAAAATAAGAATAAAAAATAAAGCAAAACATTTCTCTTTCAATATTTTTATAATGAATTTTTTTATTCGTATTTTTCTTTAATTTTCCGAATTTTGTTTTTTATTGAAAAAAGTCTTAATTTCAGTAATTTTTGTACTTTATTGCTCTTATTAAAGAAACAAAAAAAAAAAATAAAAATATATATATAATAAAAACCTTCGAGAGGTTCTTAAGAGCTTAACTTTTTTATGAGTTAAAATGTTAAGAAAAAGTTAATACAAGTTGTTCTTTTTGCTAAGTTAAACGTTTGCTTTAAAAGAATTGTGGAAAAAAAATTTTAAATGTGAGTTTTTTATTAAAATTAATTTTTCATTATTTAATTTTAAAGTAATTTTCTTTCTTTAAAATAATATTAAAGATATAGAATTACAATGAATATTTAAAGTGAAAAATTATAAGAATTAAATGGAGAAGGTAATTAATTATATATAATAAATTTAATAGATTATTTTGATAATTACAGGAAATTTATTAATAGGTTTTACAATCCAATAATTATTAGTTATATTACTTTAATTTGCATATAAATTCAGATAAGTATAAATTTACTTTAATTTTAGTTGTATCGTAAATACAAAAAATATTAGAAATAGATGTAATAAAGCAAGTTTTCATCTCAAGTTTTAGTAAATAAATAAATAAAAATAATAAAATTTTTAATATTCCAAAAATAATATGGTTTAACTACTTAGTTTTTAAATTAGTTATATGTCTTACAAAATTGATAAAATTCCATAGATTAGGTTCACAAATAAGATGCAAAAATTGAAGTACCAATCTTCCCAAATAAGATGATAAACTTAGTTAATAAATTCAACCTTATTAATAAATATCATTTAAAGATAGAATATATAAATAAATAAAATGTATAATAAATCTTTATTATACATTTAATTTGGTAAAGACGTTGACAGTCGAATTTAAATAAAGAAAATTTACCTCCAAAAAAATTTTTTAGAACACATTTGAATTATTAAAATCTAAAATTCAGCTGAATTTGTTGCAAAATGTTTAAAATTATGGGAAACATAATTCACTGAAAAACAGAAACTTTTAAACACGTTTTTTAACACCTGTAACTTGAATACCTATCTAATTTTACAAGTATATAATATATATAAATATATAAAAAAAATCTCCAATATTTTAACTTAACATGTCCACGATTTTTTTTTAAATAGAAAGGGGTTTTCTAGTATTTTTGACAAAAGCTCTAAAAAAATTTACTTTAATTTACCTTTAGCACATTGTTTTATTTTGAAAAGGTGCTTTCCCTGGATTTTTTATTACTTATTTAATAATAATAACAAAACATATGACATGAAATATTACGAATTGTACAATTTTCCCATAAACTTGGTTTTTATTCTAATAAATTTTGTCTTCTTCCAAATCAATTTTCTCTAAATAAAGCTACAAAATGCAAAATTTAAGGTAAAGTCAAAATATCGTATTTCTTTATTCATAAAATTAAAAAAAAACCAAGTAATCAACAGATGTATCGGTTAAAAAATTAACCACATTTTGTAATAAAATTATCAATAATCATTTAAAACAACTTTCAATTAATTTTTGAGGTTAAAATAATTAAGACTACAAAAATGCATTCAATTTCATTCCAAAAATTCTTTATTGAACATTCAAACGGCATTAAAGAATTTTATTTTTTGTTTTGAAGCTTTAATTTTTTTTTCCTAGGCTTTACCTATAAATGAAATGTGCATTTGCGGTTTTATTCAATATTGACAAAAGGATTAAAGTATAAGAACTGTAAAAAAAATTATGCCTTACTCACCAGTATAAACAACAATAAATAACAATGCCAAGTGCGAGTATTTTAAACAACAGTTAATACAATAGGTACATATCTTGTTATTTTACAGTAATTTTTATTGTTCTAACATGGTTCTAAAAAAGCTAAATTGGAACTTCAACATCAAAAAATCTGAACTCTGTTTTAATTCATTACAGGTTTTTTAAGAGAAAAATTTTCTGGTATCTGCAAAAGAGAAAATTTCCTTAAAATAATGGGTACATAATTTTTCTTTTTAAAAAAGAATTTAAATTTCTGTAGAGCTGCAAAAATAACAGTAAACTTTATACTGAAGTATTGCTTATTTTAACATACACAGATCTGTTGTACCAGTACTGTTTCATCCTTATGAGCTGTCAGTAATGCTGGATAATCCGGATAGAAAGCGGACTTTATTTCTTATTTCAAAGGAGCAGGATTAACGTAAATATGCTTTAAAGATTTGTGTATGAGAAAATGTAAGTTTATTTATTTTTCTGATTTTTTTGATTTTGTTAAGTACATATGCATAACAAACATGTTAGATAAATTCCTTTTTATTTTTTTTTTTCGGAGATTTTAGTGAGTGTCATCGACTTTTAAAAAAATATAAAAAAAAGTCGGTAAATAGGAAAATTTAATCTTATAAAGCTCTTCCTTCATTGCTTGGTTGTTTATTGAAAATTTCATGGATTTTTGAATTAGTTTTATCTTGAAATGTAAACAGCATTTTAAAAGTCAACATGATTTAAATAGTATGAGAGTATCGATATTTTTTATTTGACATCATTTTTATTCATTTTGTGTGATACACAAGGACCAATTTTGAATTCATATAAGAGTTCTTTATAAGAGAATTTATAAAAGTGTTAAGGGCTGCATTATATTTTTTTTTATAAATATATTTCTTGGTTTATTATCTGAACCGATAAGTTTTAAATGCTTAAATATTTTTCAATTTATGTTTTGTAAAACCTTAAATTATCCTTGATTGCGAACGTGGATCCTTGAATATAAATGAGGTATGTTAAACGGTTTTGACATCTTTTTGACATTATAAAAATTTAATTCCACTATTAAAGTTTCCTTTAACTGATAGTGCTAAAACTATAACCCAGTTTTTTGTCTATCACTGTATTCATTTTATTTTATTTATTACGAATAATAGGATTTAGTATGTAATTGTTTTAAATTTTAAGTGAAACTGTTTAAAGCTCAAATGGAAAATCGTTTAAGAAAACATGAAAAACAATATATTTTTCCTTGTTTTTGTTTTTCTCCATGTCTTTTCATGTCTTTTCATTATATACATTGTACTATTAAGTAATACCATCCCTAGCCATATTGTTGTTTGGCTTTTATTGGAACGATAATGAAATGACTTCAAAAAGTACTTATATAAAAATACAAAGAGTTTAAAAATTAGGAAAGAGAAAATTCAAAGAATAAAAAAAATTGTAAAGGAGTGGAGTAGGAGAAAAAAGAGAACATGCGGCTTTTCTGGGTTTTCTTATTAGTTGGAATTGGGTTGTAAAAACAACACAAAAAAATTCAAAAGTAAAATCACGGTATTTAAGTTTTTTTGTTCTTGTATGTGACATTGTCACTGCATTGTTATACTTGTACATTTTTATTGTTGATTTTTTTACTGTTATTTTTGTTTTCCACTTTTTTCTTTCATTTTTTACCAAAACTGCAATTAATGATAAAAAAAAAATGAAAAAAAGAGGCGAAAATCATGGAAAAAATCTGAAATCACAATTTTTATTTTTTTTTTTTAACAACAATTTTGCCTTTTTTGTGGGTTTTTCCGTTTAACATATTATGGTAAAGGGGTAAAATTTGATAAAATTTCAGGAAACGTAGAAAATCCTTTGCCAATATTGGATATACAAGTAATATCATGTGTGTGTGTTCAAATAACGCTATAGATAATATTAAATGACGTAAACTATAGAGTATTGTTTGTGATTTATTATAAAACCAATTAAAAAAGAGATTTCAAACGTATGTTTTGGTAGAATGATTTTGTGAAGCTTTAAAGTTGTTTATACACATTTTAGGTTAAACTTTAAATAACGAATTTTTTTCTGAAGCGGTTTTTAGAACGATTTTTTATTTTACTCAATAAAAAATTAGTCAAAAAAATTGACAAACTTATGACAAACCTTCAAAACTTATCAAGAGTACAAAATAAAGGTCTTAAATTAACAACTTTGTAAGTTTTGAAAATAATTTTGAAACCAAATATTTTGCGTAATAAATCCATGTTTATTATAAGCTCAAATTAAGGTCTGACAGATTTTGTTTAGTTCCTTGTTTGTTTAGATTCTAACTGGATTTATCTAGATAAGTTACTAAAAAAATAAAATTTTTTTAACAAGTCTACAACAAACTATTATTTTTTTACAAGTTTTACAAGTTTGAAAAACCTGTAGTTTTAACCAAAGTTAAAACTAATGTTTATAATACCATCGGAATATCTTAAATAAAAATAAAATAATGGAGTAAAAAAATTTATTTTTTTTTATGTAAAGAAAAAGGGTGATCAGTTGAATTTTATTTAATTTTTATGCATGAAGAGAGCGACAGATTAAAAAGCATTGCCATTGTAAATTGGGTTTTTTTTTTTATTTGTATTCACTGATTCATTTTATGTTGCTGAGTTTTTGTTCTTTTTCTGTTATTGTTGAAAATAAAATGTGCATATTTTGAACTTTGTTCTTACGTTAAATTTTCCTTTGACTTAAAATTAAAGTGAAAAGGTTAATAAAATTAATGTAAAATTTGATGTGACTTTTATCAGTTCAGACAATGATCAAAGTGAAAAAAAATTAAATTATATTATAGAAAATTTCGTTATACTAAAAATATTTAGTAGAAGAGCTTGGAAGCCTTGAGAAGAAAATTCACTTTGAATTAAATTTATTATATATTTATATATATATATATATATATATCCTGATGGAATGAAAGTACAGTGAATATGAGGTATTTGATATTTTTTTGGAAAAAAATTCAAGGAAAGTAAAAGGTAGAATTTCGTTCTTGAAAAAATATATTTAATAACTGGGAATATTTCCTTCTGGGAAATCTTTAAAATAATAAAGCATCCACGTTAGTCTTTTTGTCAATATTATACTTGTTTATATTTTCAATTAAGAAAATTCAAAAAAGTAAAGTAGACTTGTGAAATATTTCAGAAGACTTAATTGCATAACATCAGAAGCAGCGCAAGGAAGTTTTTTAAATTAGCTTTACAAAATAAATTTAAAAACAAACAAAATACTTACAAGATCTAATTTATGAATATATTTATAATTTAAACTAACCTTATTTCAAAATAAATTTTGTATTCCTAATAGGTATATAATATTATGTATTTTAATACAAGCCGCACTATCAATTTTTCCAGCGGACAATATTGAAAACCTGTAGAAGTTAAATACTAACATTTTTTTCCTATACAAAAATTATAACTTTTAATTAAATAATTCTCAAGTGACTTTTGAAAAGCAATAAAGAAAAATTTATGTTTATATAAAAGTAAACCACTTGTTGGTAGAAAGACTTTATCTATAAGAGTTGCAATAGATCAAAAGAAAAATAGAAAAAAAATTAATTGAAAAGTTAAAATATAACCTATTATTCACGTATAGAAAAAATACAAACTTTTTGTTTAATATAGGGTAAAAAATAAATAGTTTGTACCTATCTTTAATAAAACTTGTTTTTTTTTTATTGCATAGCTGAAAACTGTTGAATTTTATACAATGCGTTAGTGGAATAATAATGTTAAAATAATACAGTTATCATTAGAAACAATTTAGTTTATTATTAAATTGATTAACTCAGTTAAAATTTTACTGTCAATTATTTTAAAATATAATCATTTAAATCTATTTATAATTATTTAATTTTCATATTCACATACTCAATGAGTTCCGTTATAGACTTCATAAATGTTTTTGTTCCTTTGCAACCAATTCCCGCTTCTTAAAATTGCTAAACTTAAGCTCACATTTATAGAAATATAGGTATTAACTTAACTCGATTGTAAGCTTACATTTTGTTACCAACTTAGCATTAAAATTAATTTTTGTGATGGCAATCTAAATTTTTTAGCACTTAATTTAATTTACCTAAAAGTATGCAATTTTATAAAGTTTTAATCATATTCGTTTTAAGGCTGTTTTTATGCATTTTGTAGGTGACACATAGGACGATTAATATTAATAAAAGTATCGCGTTACATTTATATATGCATTTTGCATTATTTTATTTTACGTCACACTTTAAAGTTGCCGCAAAACTTTTATTTTAAAGTGAAATGTATAAAACTAAAACAAACATTATAAAAAATGCTAAATATATTAAAAACTCTTTAAAATTAAAATTTATATAACATGCAAAATTATTCACAGGAAAAATTAAATATGTATTTTGTAAGGGAAAAAAAAGAGTAAATAAACGTTTCTATATCTAAATCAGAACACAACAGATATAAACAGACAATGTGTATTTAATATACGACAGTTATAAAAAAAAATCAGTCAATAAATATAAATAAAAACGGAAAAAGCAAGTTATTTTATTATAAACGTTTATTGTTATTTTCTTAAACTTTCCCAATTAAAAAAGTTAGTTTGTTACGAGTAAAATATCTTTACATAAAAAAAAAAATCTAAAAATAAAATATGTTACAGTGTGATATTCATTTTGTACAATATTTTAAATTTTTAATGAAATACCACAGAAGTCAATCATCAAGTTATGAGTCAGCAATAAAACTGACATTTCTAAACATATTATGTTAATACTAAAATTTTAAAAATAAAAATAACATTTGAGAGCATTAGTTTTGACATTGTTTCAAAGAAGTTCTAATACTTATTATATTGTATTCTATTAATGCATAGAACCTAAAAGTTCATTTCTTAGGTCTTGAATACGCTATTAACAAAAATTTGTTAAGAATGGAAAAGTAATTGATTTGGTTAAAATTAGGTTTTAAAACTGGCAAAATAGAATAAAGATTATTTTAAAACAATTTTGGATAGATTGATTTAATTTGAATAAAAATCTAGAAGGGCAAGATATTTTAAAGTAAGATTTTGTATCAGCAAATTTAGCACACTTCTGGAAGAATGCGTTTAACAAAGTACTAAAGCCGATGCAGTGTTAAATTAAGTAATTAAAAATGGTTTCTATTAGGGTTATTTAAAGTGCTTTTTACAAAAAAAAGAAGTTGCCTATACAAATAAAGTTCGTTCGTCGCAAAACCGTTTATTTGTGTTTAAAACCTTTACAGTTTGTACGAACTCTTATTAAATCGATTGGCAAAAGTTAATTTTATTTTTAAATAACCCTGTCTTTAGAATTTTTTTTTAATTGTATTATAACAAAAAAGGATTTAAAGCTTTTAAATGACAATGGAATATTTTATAGCATGTATTGTCCTACGGTCTCTTTTTGCGTTTTGTTTAATTCATTTTACGTTGTTTTTGTTTTTTTTTATTTTATGCATATGAAAGGCAACGTTAAAAAAATCATTTACTTGCAATACACAAACCTTATTTAAATATATGTATTAAATTGTATATAAGTTTATAAGTTAATAATAATGATAATTTGCATAGTAAAAAAGGTTTTTGGTTAACTTTTTTACCACACCATAAAAGGAAAACTAATATAAATATAATAATGATATCATTTCATATTTTCTTCATTATCATAATCCTCGGAACTGAGGGAAGATCGTAATAAATTTTTTTTGTTTTTTTTTTTATATAAAAATACGGATGTCGCTTTTTATAGAAATTTAAATTGACAGCATCTAACTGTACTGCATTGTATAGTAAAAATTTTTTAATAAATGTGTTATGATAGTAATTAGAAATAAAAATATGTTACTAATTATGTTATAAAAAAATAATGAATAAAAGGGGTATTTATTTATAAAATTTCTCAGAAACAAACTAATATCATTGGGAAGTAGAAGATATAAAGGAAACTATAAAAAAAACTTAATGCTCTTATACTACAAAACGATGGTTTTAATTATGGTGTGTTGATTTCAAGTTATTTAATATAAAGTTAGTAAAGAGTTTGTTTCATTTTGAAAAAAAAATATGTTTAAAAGCTAATGAAAATATTGAATTACAATTCTTAACATTTATTTAATTAACATATAAGAGAAAATTTTTAAAATTATACTTTTCACATTTTTTGCTTTAAAAATTCTAATAATTTTATTTTATTGCAATTGAAATTATATCAAGTGGTTCTTTTGAGGTAAAAAACTCAATGAATGGATGCAATAACATCAGTCTTAGTTTTACACAATATTTTGAAGAATTTTTATTGAAAAGGGGAATTTTTGCTTTACTTTTCATTTCATTTGAAAAGTTTTTCCTGAAAACTAAAGGCGGTACAATATTCTGACAAAGTCCACTGAGTTAAATGAAAAAATACTTTTTTACAATTTAATTGAAATTCTCTGATTCATAAACTAAAGCGGGTACGATGCATTAACACATTTCGGTAACGTTGTCTACTAAAAATTTATTGCCTGCGTTTTGTGTCAAATTTTGCAAAATGATTTTCTGGTTAACTGAAACAAGCAGCGGAATGAAAAAAGTCAAAAATCACGAATTTTCAAATTTATTCACTTATTTATTTTATTTATTTATTAACAAATATACCACTATTGTTGCAGCTTAACTAGTGTTTTTAGTCTTAACTTTAGTATTAAAGTATTCGAGTTTTAAAGTGGGCTAGTTATTAATTACACCATTTTCCTGTGTCTCCTGCTCCAAAACCCAACTAAACAAATTATGGAAACTTTTATTAACATTAATACCCTTCCCAATTTTTTTCTTTAGATTTAGGAAAATCCCTGTGCAATTAAACATTCTTTTAAACTTTTTTAAACTTAAAAATTCGCACAGACATATGCACTTATACAATCAAAATTGTTTTTATATTCTCTTTGTCTATATATTCTATTTATAATTCATTCTCTATCAATGTTTGTTTTAACTATACAATCAATAACGAATTATGATGACTGAACAACTGATGAATGAATAAATATAGACTTTTCTCCTGGGATAAAGAATTGCTAGCATGATTTAGTGTGTATACTTAGTATTTATTTATAATAAATCAAGGAGATGTGAAAAATTTTTTGTAACATATTGTGGCAAGGTTTTGTCAACATCTTGTGTGTTATATTGTAGATTATGTAGGTTAAAATATGTTTTTAAATTATAAGTTCAGAGATTGTTAGAGTTGGTTGAAAAATCAGGGTATTCCCTCTCTGCAGATAATTTAAATATTTTGATGTTTTTTTGGGTTTAAAATTAGAAGGAATTTCAAAGCTGGTTTCAAAGTCGTAGAATACACTTTTTTTTCAGAATTTATGCAATATTAATGTATATATGTATAAAGTTGAAAATTAAAAATGGAATTTATATTAAAATTTTTATCAAAGACTTATGGTAAAATTCTGATTATTTTGATTTTATTTGGGTTTTAAATCAAGGCTGTTCAAAAATAATTTTTATAAAAGTTTGGTTCTTTTATTGAATAAATTTTATTACCAGTTATTATCAGTTAACAAATCTTAACCACTCCAATATTTAATTTTTTTATTATTGTATGCAAAACTATTATTATATGAAAGTTGATAATTATCACTCGATATACATACTTATATTAAAGTTATTCAATTTATTCATTGAAATATAATAATAATTATAACTTTTTATTTTATTTATAGAACGAATATAATACTATTGTTAACAATACAATTGGCGAGAGACTTATTTAATTTTTTATCTTTTACTAAATTAATTTCGGTTAATAATTGAAAATGGGGTTTTATATAAAAAAAAAATAACATTAAGTAGTTAAAAAAAACGTAATTATATTTTAATTTATGTCTCCCGTAATTTTTTCAGAGCTTGAAAGTATTTCGAATATTTTATATTTGGCATGACAATTTTTACCTTTAATTATTTTAATTAATTGAAAATTGAATTTTTAAAATTTTTGTGGCTATTTCAAATAATTGGATATCATAAAGCAAATTGCCTGTAGCATAAAACGTTTTAAAAATAGCTCTTCTATAGTCAATAATGTTTCATAAAAGTAAAAAAAATGCAAATAGTATACAAAAGAGTTATTTATAAACTACCATATTTATTATTTTGGAATTGTCAATCCAATGTTAAACATTTTAAAAATTCATTACTTTATTTAAAAATTTTATCGTAGTTTAAAAAATTTTTTGTGTTAAAAATATTTCACTGTGAAATCAAAAACAGATTAATTTTAGTAAAAAATTTCCTAACGAACGTACGTACCAGTTTAATTAAAAAATACCAGAGAACATACCACTTGTGTGTTTTACCACAGCTACAAAGTTGGTAAAAAGTTATTGATTTGGAGTTCAGCCAAAAAACGTGGAGCTACTTAATGAACAATTAAAAAAAAAAATATTTATATATTAAATTTAGTACAAATGATTAAAAATAGTCGTCTCCTATGTTAAAATTTCTATATTTTTCTCAGTTTGTTTTAAATAAAAAAATCTAAAAAAATAAAATAAGTTAAAAGACACGGTAAATTTACTTAAAATAACATTATAATAAAAATTTTTAAAGTTTAAATGTTTCAAAAACATATTTATATATTTTATTATGATAATCTACTAAATTTTTTAATTTTATATTTTTTAATTTTGTAATACACACTTAAATTTACTTTAATTCAAAAAGTTCACCTACGTTTTTCACCTACATATTTTTTGCCGTATAATATCTATCAGAAGTTAACCTCAAAATATATACATATATATATATATATGAGTATTAATCTTTTCACTAAAAAAAACTAATAAATTACAAATATATGAAATAAATTACGCATAAACCAAGTTGAGTTTGTCATTTCAAAAATTAATCTACTTTTTTTTTTAGAATTTTTTAAAATTAAATAAAACTTTTAGAAATTCATTAGTTCCAACACCATAGAATTGTTAAATTATAATTGGCAACATTTAATTCAAATTTTCATGAAAAATTTATTTGAATATTATATCATATATTATTTATCATTTGAATTGTGTGGATTAGGTACTGACATTACATTTACACCAAATTAAGCACAATTTAAAAGGTGCAAAAATTCCGTTTACAGTTACTTAACTATTAAGGGTTTTCAATGGAATTCCTTAATTCTTAAACTAAACCTTTAGTATTTGTCAAGAGTTACATGCTTGTAACCAAAACAAACTTATTAAAAGCTTTTAATTTACAAAAACAATTTATACATTTTACAATATGCAAAAGTTTTTTGAGTCTAAAACTACTTTCATACTCAGAAGTAAATGTCTCTATAATCTATATTAATAACCTGACTAAAACTAAAACTAAACTATTGTAGACTAAAACTACAACTTAGAGAAAATATTCAGTTATAAGCAAAGATCTAGCCAGACAATATAACAATAAATTTTCCTGATTTTTTTTTTGAAAATGGAATTGATAAATATATTATGAATTTTTTTTTTGTCACTGGTCCAAATGTAAACCAACAAAAAAAATGACGTCAACTAGCATGTAAAAGGTTTTATGTCAATAATTGATTATATCGCCACACCGTGTTTATTTTACTATAGATTATCCAACTGTAAACTATACAGTAAATTTTATTCAATTACCATAAAGCATACCAAACATTGGTTGGATTTAGTTTGAACTATAATATATTTTAAACTGAGGCAGAGAGTTGAAACTTTCATTACTAACCAAATCTAAAATATTCTGTAGCTTTAATATCTTGTCAAGCATAGTGTTAAAACTATCACTATCATTGTAAAGACTAGTGATTAATAAAATAAAAATTACATTAGTGTTTAAGTGCTTATTAAGTTGATATTAAAGATTGTTTTTTAGTTTTTGGTATAAATTTCCGAATTGCATTCGTCGAAACCGATAATAATCTTAACCTCATAACTCAAAATTATTTATTTTATTTTACAATAATAATATTGGAAAATTTATTAAGTGGCATTTCAGGATGGCAAAACGTTATAGAATATAATATGCGGTAGTAAAAATACATTTTTTATAAAAATATATATTTTATATATAATTTAAAAAAAAATTAAAATTAAACCTATTAAAAAACTGTAAAAATTTAATTCTGAGGTTATATTTTTATCATTGGTAAAATGGTAAACCAAATTAATGCGGGATATTATTTGAAAAAATAATTTAAAAAAGGTGATATTTCGTGTAACAATTCAACTAAATCCAGTAAATCCATTAACGCTGAATATAAAAATTAAAAAGAAATGACCAATGTTATTAATTTTATTAATTTTAATTTTTAATTTGCTTTTACAGATAACTTAAACTGTTATTGAATATTTTTATATTAAAATCTTAATCAAATTTTAATGAAAGTATAAAATATCCATTGGTTGCAAAATTCAATTTTATATAAGAACTCTTTAAATTTCAATATTCTTAAAAGTTAATAATATATAAATTATAGTCGATGGAGCCTTCTAGAAAATAATTCATTTTAAAACTTTGTTTAAATCAAATTTGCAGAAATTTTTAATAATATATGAATAAAAATGTTATTTATTTAGAAATCTTTGACTAATGAGATAAAATTTAGGTTACATATACTTTGCGATTGGGGTTTAATTTTCTATTTAATATAAAATGGTAGAAGCGGGCTCAAATATTTTTAATTTAGTTTAAGTCTAATCTCTGAATGAAAAAAATTCTCTAAACGGAATGCTACTAAATAAATATAATTTTTATTTGTTTTAATCTAATCAATTTGTACTACTTTTAACTTAATTAAAATTAGTAAATTTTCTTAAACAATGTAATCATTGTGAAGAAATAGTTAAATTTTAAATTTATTCACTTAATTCGTTATAACATTATATTTTTTAATTTTTTATAGGAATTCAACCTTAATTCAATTTAATTATAAATTTCTAAAACTTTTCCAAATAACCTCAAAGCCACTGAGGTTTTTCAAATGAAAAAATTATAACGTATTTTTTTTTATTTAAATTATAAATTTCAGGTGTTTTTCAAATCAAACTTTTCTTCCACAGACTTATAAAATTAATTTAAAAATAAATCTAAACCACTAACTTGCTACTAGAAATTTGCTCCATGAAAAGTCTTATAATCTTCTGTTTTTTTTTGAAAAAGGACTCACAAGGAACTCTTTGATCCTTTTTTTTCAAAATTTCAAATAAATTAAAATTAAAATGAGCAAAGCAATTTCAGTATTCATAAAAAAATATTCAAGAATCTTACGAAACATTGACTGGAATAAATTACAAATATGTATATATTTCATTGAATTAAAATGTTTGGTAAATTTTAACAGAGGTAATAAATTTTAAATTATTTTTACACAATGTAATTACATTTAGGTACGTTTAATTTCATAAGAAAAGAAATTTAAATTACAAAGAAAACACAAAATCTAATAAAGAAAATTTTAAATTGAATTAAAAATAAAGCTGTATGTAAAACAAAATGTTATTCTACAAATGTAAATTTTACATAACGATAATATTAAACAGAGTTACATGATGTTGCGGGTAAAACGAAAATGTTAAACAATTTTTATTTTTGCAATGGAATATTCTAATATGAATTGTTGCCAATCTAAGGGTAATAAACTCAATATAAAAAGTTTTTAAAGGAACTGTAAATGTAATTTAGAGGAACTGCAACCAAATTTTAACACACTCTACAAATAACCATGGAAGCTTTACCATTACAATTATATAGTGCTTTGACGAATTATGTTTCGGAAAGATATTTGAACGAGGAACTATTTTTCTGTTATGTTTTCTAGGTTTCTGTTAAATTAAAAATAAATTCTTAACAATATTTAAAATAAACAAACATGCGCTGAGTGAAGTCTACGACTTTCGACATGGGATAAGTTTTGGTACCGCTTAAAGAAGTTATAAGGGTAATTGAAGAACATTGCATTCCTATAGTAAAATTCCACTTCCCTGCTTTACTTTACAGTTAAGGTAGCCTAATCATTCTAATAAATGAACAGTTCCAATTTAATATAAAATGTAGGAAAAGTAAAATAATAAAAATAAATAGAAAAAATATAGTTCCAAAATTCCTCTTAAAGCAGTTCCGAAAAAATTTAATGGAAATTTGCAAAAGTATATGACGTCTGTCGGCACATTTGATCGAAATTTTTCAGTGGGAAATCTTTATTATCATTTTGTATACTTTCATATCTAAGATGAAGTTTTGACAAATTTCAACTGTATCCTTTTTGAAAGCATTATTTATTCTTATCATTTATCAATCTTTAATCTTTATGAATTATATCAAAATATTATTCGAAAGTTTTACTAAAAGGGCAATGTCATTATAATATTTATTGTAATTTAAATTTTTTTCCATGATAATACAAAATCTTTACGATATCATTTTGGTGGTAAAATATATATATATATATATATATATATATATATATACACAGTCCGTTTAAGTTAAAATTTTTATAAATCTAGTGGTGGGGTATACTTTTACCTTTTATTCCTATACATTTACTTCTCAAAATTATAAACGATCTGGAAATTTTAAAATAATCCCTCAGGAAAATATAAAAATTTTTAACGTAAACTTTACCTGTAACCTGAGTGACTAAATCAAAATTTAATTCTCTTGTTTTGATTTTAAAATAAATTCAAGTCATATTTACTTCAAAATCTCAAGACTAAATTAATTATTAAAATTTTTCTGGCCATCTTAATTTAGTCATTGGGAATGACAGTAATAAAAATTTAAGATGTTTTTATTATTTTCTTTTAAATTTCCATTAAAATAAAAAAATAAATCTATTTTTCTACGGAAAAACTGAAAATTTTTTAACTTCATATTTTGCTCATTTATTTATTTATTCATTTTTTTTTGCTTCAATCTTTTAATGAAAAACTTTTTAAATTTTTTTTTCCTATTTTTTTTTTTTTTAATATGAAAAGAAAATCCCTACAAAAATCACCTTTACTAAAAGCTCAAAGTTCTCATCTTTCTAAATACTTAACTACTGTAGTATGTAGGTCTAAACAAATAAAACAGTTATATTAATAATAAAATAAAAGAACGATAGGAAACCAAAAAAAAAAAAACAGTTATCCTTTCATGTATTTATTTATTTATTTAATTTTTTATTATTTTTTTTTTTCAGGTTTGTTTTTATTTTGTTGATACCAATAATCAACACTCTGACACTCTGACACTTTTAGACATTACCTTAAGTAAAATTCGGTTTCATATTCCAACACTTTCGTTTCTTTCATCCTTGTTCTAAATTGTGTTGAACTAGTAAATGTTTGGTTCCATGGAAATTTTCTAATATTTATCAAAAATTAAAAAATAAAGTTTTTTTTAACTTTAAATTTATTTTATGTTTTTGTTTATATTTTACAATTACAAACTTTTGTATATAAATATATAGATGTATATATATATATATATGTACATCTATTAATATAATAAGGTAATATTATAACAGTATATTGTTTTATAGATATGCTTTTAAATGCCACAATGTTTTTTTTCATTAAGGGGAGAAGAAAATTATAAAAAAAAAATCTCATCAAAGTTTTGAAGTTGAAAGTTTGACATTACATGTACAGTTATGTTATGACAACTAGCTTCATTAGATGTTTATTTACAGGTAATTCTTTGTAAATATTAAATAAATATATAATTTTGTTACTTTGATGCTGACTATTCACAGTATAGAACAAAATTTTATGGGCATATTTAAAGAGGTCAGCTCAGTTTTAATTTCGCAAGCGATGTTGCCCTTGAGATTGTTTCTATTTAATTTTAATAGCAAGCGTATGGTTTACAGATAATTATAGAATAAAAAGGTAATACAAAATAAAATTATATTTTTATTAGAATTATAAATCCATAAAAAATAAATTCATTTGTTTATTTATAATTTTGAAAACTAACTAATTTGAGAAATCTTACATATAAAAGCTTAAAAGTCCTTAAAACAACTGAAAATTTTTGTGACGATGTGTAATAAGATCCCTGTGTGATATGATCCTTTTATTGTTAAACATCTGAAAAATTGTCTTTTTTAAATTTCCCTCGCAATAACCTATAATTTTATACTTAATATGCAAACCATATATTTCGGAATATACGAAACTGGGTTTTTTTTGGGTTAAATTTACATTCCGGATTTCTTCAATGAAGTAACATTTAAAGTTATTTATTTTTATTTTATTTAATTTGCATGAGATGACAGTTTAATTTCGAAAAAGATCAATTCGGACTACAGTTACTTATTATAAACATTTCGAATTGATCTTTATTATTTAAATATTTTATTTTAAATTGTGTTTATATATTTTTGTACTACATAAATATGCATATTTAATATTAGTAACAAAAAAGGCAAAGTTTTAAATTATGTTTTCTATTTTCATTATAAACATCAGACGGATGAGACTTATTGTAACATGAATTTTCAATTAAAATTAAGTTACAAAAATAATGAAAAAATCATAGATTTTTTATTAAAAACAGCAAAAACTACAAAGAAAAAACTTAAATGTCAAAAATATAAAAATAATTCACCACAAATGTTGTAAACATAATACATACGAGTATATGTATAAAACTTTGTAAAAGTTATATTTATTTTAAATTTTAAGTAAAAAAGGGACATTCATAGTCCTTACTGGTATTATTACCTTTAAAAGTTCTTTACTAGAATAACAATAACTGTTATATAAATTTTTATTATATTAAATTTTAGTTGTCTATCGGTTACTGTTTTATTTTCTGGTGGTTTTTTAGAAAATCTTTTAAAATAAAAATTTAATTATGTAAATCGTATTTACAGTCAATTCTATTTTTACTTTATATATATACTCGTACACATTTATATACATCTATATATTTGAGGTTTCGCTTTGATAATTTAATTATTATTTGTAAAGTAAGTAAGTATATTTAATTTCGAAAGAAATTATAAATGAAATATCAACGTGGGACGTTTTTAAAAGACTTTCTACAAAGTAGAAATTTAAAGTGGAAACAATTGTAATAAGTTTTGAAAAGCTAAAAAATATGTGCTTTAAAAAAACAGAAGGTAGAAATGTTTTGCAATTGGTAAGAGATTATAATCTTTTGTTATTTCGAGGCAATAATGAAAATTAATTGAATAGTAAAACAGTACCTGGAAGTTAACCCTGAAAATTTATAAAATTAGGGTCCTTACCCAAACTTTGAATAAATGTATTAACAATAACAATTTATGCTCATTAATAAAAATATTATGAATTATTATTTCACAGAATCGACAAGTTTTATTTATATTATGTCTTATATATATAACAATTTTTAAAATGAAGGCAGGCAACTATATAAAAATATAGTTCATATAGGAACTGAAAATTTGTTTTCGTTCCCAATTATAATTTATTCTTATTTTTATAAAAGTATTTTTATATATATGTATACAATTTTTGTTTTTGAAGCCCTAACTTTTGATGCTTCTACTTTTCATGGTACACCTACATAAAATTCTTTACAATTTTCTTAATTGTTAAATAAAAGGCATTTAAATACAAAAATATAATTGGTTTTTTCTCAAAATTAATTTTAATTCCTATTATTGTCAAGTTTTATATTGAAATATTCTGAGAGAATACAACTTAATCCTATTTAAGTCATTTAGAAAGTCAATGGGATCAGTTTATAAAAACAATTACAATACATAGTGGTTATGTTCCGTTAGTTTTACTAATGGAAAGTACTTTGATGAAGGGTTAAATCTTCAAATATTTTCTGACAATAAGTATTAAATGGAATTTCTTTTAATATTTTAACTAATATTTATTTAAAAAAATGTAAATTAGCTTAATTGTGGTAAATTTATTATGTGACAGTTAAATTATGTTTAATTAAGGAAATACCGCTATTATTTTTTTTTCTGGTTTTAAGAGGATTAAGAAATCACTTTTTGCCTTTTTTGTGTAGCTGTAGCAGTGGTAATAAAAGATTTTTTTTTTTTTTTAATTAAAAATTACGTAAATCTGTAGAAAAGGATGAGTACCCACCTGTTAGGAATTTGAATGTCAATTGGTAAGCTTATAACATTTATGCGGTACTTTAAGTTTTTACATTTTTAATTAGTCACGTTCTGTAAATGAAATTTATTTTAATTAAAATGCTACGATTTTAGTAATTTTAATTTGAATTTTTTTTTTTTTGCGAAGATATTTTCACTCAATAAAATTTTGAAGAGATTTTTATTTATACGAAATACTTATACGTAGGTATATATATAAAGATTTAATTTTAATTACAGCTCACCTAAAATGGGATGATAAGTTTATCAGTAAAAGAGGAGAACCATATTGACTGAATGTTATATAAATGTGAGTGAATTTTTTGGATTGGAGGGGTACAAGAATAAATGCTGAAAGTCAACTAATGAAGAATCAAAAGTTTGTAGGAAAAGTTTAAATTTAATAAAGTTAAAAATGTTTTTAAATTATAATTTGTTTTAAATGTAGTTTTAAATATTATGACTTCCATGAATATCGTAGTAAATAAATGTAAGAAAGATGAATATTAAATTATACTGCCATATTGTTAATTGCTCATATATACATATGCGATTATATGTGTAACTTTGATTAGTAAAAATAATTATGTATAATTTAAAATAAGTTGTGTGTTATTTTATTCTTACACATTTACTTTATTTTAATTAAATGAAATTTAGTTTTCATTAACAAATTAATGTAAACAATTATAAAGAGGTTAAATATGTTTTTTATTTTGGTTTAAGTTATTATATTATGTAAATTTTTTTATGCAACTTTTCCTTGAGATTTACATCTTAAAATTTGATTATAATTATTGTGAAGGTAGTTTTTTGCGTAGTTTAGAAATGTTGGTAATATTGTTAAGAAGTTAAGAATGATTTAACTCTTCATAAATTAGACAGGTGTGTCTTTAGTATTTTATTTAATGATATATAAAGTACCGTCACTTAAAAGAGTTTTTGAAAAAGGATCACGAACCAATTTTTGTAACTTTAATTCGTATTTAAATAAAAAACATTTTAAGTTATGTTTGGTGCAATTGGGAAATTTACATGACTCGTCCTATAAATTAAATGTTTATTTCATCCTTTAGAAAATTTTTAAATAAAATACAAATAAAAATATTTTTTAAAATTTGTTTCCAAGTTTTTAAATTAAATTTTAAACGTTTAGTATAACAAATAATCTCATAAGAAAATTGAAGATTATCTAATTGTATATTTTATGTATGAAAATGCATTATCCGTAAACAAATTTGCAAATTTTCTATTATCCCTATTAGACTTTATCAGATTTTAATTTCTCACTCTTTTTCACACACACCAAAAAAAATGTATTCAGTTTTTTTTTTTTGCTATAAAATGTCCAGAAATGGAAATGGGAATAAAATTTTTCTTGTTATTCATTTGATGAATAAATAAACGTTGAATAAACGTTGTTATAAAACAGGATTAAAATTTATTATTTAGCTTGTATAAGTAAAAAAAAACATTTATATATATCAACCTATATAAATGTAGTATATGTAGAGTCCTAAATTTGTTAAATGATTCAAATTATGCAAATTTTAATAACAATGTAGAAAATAAAAAAAAAAGTTCAAGGTGTAAATTATTGTTAAACGTTTATATTTTGTACTTTCTGAGAACTATCATTTAAACTTTTAAGAAAAATAGTGAACCATAGTATAAAGTTTAACATAATTCACATATAAAGTTTAACATAGATAGAAATAAATTTGAATATATTAGGCAAAAATGAAAATGTGAAAATAATGATACTTTAGTTTATTTAGTATCTATTTCCTTTCTTTTGTTAGTTAGAATATCATTAGGGGGAGTTAAACTTATAGGGTAAACTCTTTGCATTAATACTATTGTTATTCATTTTAAGAATATTTTGAACAAAGTTAAAGTCAATAAATCGTACATACATATAAATTTATTTAGTCATTATCCGAATATTTGATTGAAAGAATTTAAATTTTGAAATAATTCATGAACTTTTTCATTTAATCTGAATAGGTTAACTTTTATAAATATGATATATTTGAAATCTGGCTTTATTTTTAAAAGCAAAAACAAATTTTAGTGGGTACTATAGTTAATAAACTACTTATATTCGTTTCCATGAAAATTAGTTTATATTAGTAAATATTTAATGGCAATAAATATAATGTTTTACCATTGTTTTCAAAAGACCTTCGGCAGATTTTAAAAATTTTGCTTTTAGTTTAGTTTTTATCATCTAAGAAACCAAGAATAATCCTTTTGTTGGAGTAAGTTTTAAGTTACTCTTATAAAATCCGTTGTAAGCCAATGCAATAGGATAAGACTTTGAAAAATAGAACAAAGAAGCTGGAACTATATACTTCTAAGACGTAGAGCTACATGGAAAATAATGTAACACTTCAAATATGAATGTTGCATTTTAAAAAAATAATATCAAAATAAAGTTTTTATTTTTTAAATTAGATTTTTTATTATTTATTTAGAGTTAATTTTTAGAAAAAGTGAAGTGTCTATTAATTTGTCAAAATGTTGCTTTAAAAAAAAGTTCAAATAGTTTATGTAAAACTAATTTGAAATTGCGGCCATAAAGTACTCGGTATTTAAATTTAACTAATATCGTTTTGTATTTATTTGTTCTTAAAACAACACCATCATTTAAAGTCAAAGTATCATTTCCGATTAACGATTTTTTTTTATTTAAACTTTAATTTTTTGTGATTGTGAAAGTTTTAAAAAAAGGAAACCAAAAAAATTATACATGATTTATTATGGATAAATGTCACAATATTTGGTTTTTGTGGAATTAATTTTTTTTTTATTTATATTATTTATAACGGTTCTTCAACAGGTATAATAGTTCAAATTGGTTGGAGTTCAGGTTCATGAATATTAATATGTTGTAAAATTTTGTATTTTTTTATATCAATTTTCAATTTTAAACCTTTTTTGCTTAAATGAAGAAAAAATTTACCAAAATTACGTAATAAAAAGCTTTAAGGTACCGAAAATCGCTAAATTCATTATTTAAATATTAAAAAAAACTAATTATTACATAAAATTAAAAATTAAAAAAACTATCGAAATTAAAATATACTGAATTACTTTAAAAGATTTAATTAGAACCAATTAAGTATATTTAATTGGAAAAACTTATTGTAAATTTAAAGTACTTAACTTAAAAATTTAAACTACTTAACTTTAAATTTAGAAACAGCTTTTGAAATTCAAAATTAAATCAATTTTATTTTTAATTGTAATTTTCTGATTGATTGGTTCATTTTATGTTTTAAATTATTTATTTGCAAATAGTATCGATCTAATATGAAAATAAGCAATTAAATAAATTATCTGCTTTCTTAATATTAATTTTTTTAAATTTAAATATAAATTAAAAATTATATTCACTTTTTTAACATAATTTCAATATTGCACCAGTTTAAACATATTCAAATTAATTTAATTTTATATGTATATTTTGTTTAATTTAATTTATGTTTTGTTTTTGAGTTATTAATTTTTTTTTTTAAGTTTTTTTATTTAATTTATTTTTTTTTATATATTTAAAAGTTTATGCTCTAATAATGCGGGAAATATCGCTTTATAATTGTCATATTTTTTAACACGTATATATGTTTTATATAAAAATTAATTAAATTTCATAAAATATTTATTATTTCGGAAATAAAACAAAAACTTAAAAAGAATAAATTTACAATTAAATTAAATTTAAAAATATGAATCAGGAGTTTTCACCCTTTAACTTTCTCGTTATCTAAGGGATGTTACGAATTAAAGAAACTTGGTTTTTACAATATCCAAATATTCAGTTCATATATATTCGAAAATACTTATAAAATTTATGTAAATTTAAAAGCCAATAAATGTTATAAAAGACCTATAAAATATTATAATTATTTTTAAGTTAATAAAAAATTTAATTGTTAAAAATGCTTTTAAAATGTAAATCCGTAAACATTATTATTTTATTTTTCTCCTGTTATAATATCTGATTTTTCTATTAAGATCTTGTAAAATTGTATTTAGGCTTTTTATATTTAGGCTTTATAATAAAAACAAATGAAAAAATACGGTTAATTGACTCTTGAGAGTCAAGTTCTGTAATTTCGAAATAAATTGCGCATTTTAAAAAGCAAATGTTCAGAGATTTCAAATAAGTCTCTAATTTTGTGATAAGACCTTTTAGTTATATAAATAATAAAATAAATATAAAATATAATAATATAAATAATATAAGTTAACC